>PVHP010052583.1:0-11046 GCA_004024765.1 Zapus hudsonius
TGCCTGAGGTAAGTAAACTATCCTGCATTTAATGTTGAACATATCATAGTTTCCAATTTTCCAGGTCATTATTTGAAGCTCACGTTCTGGTTATAAGCTACCTCCTGTGTAATGCAGGCTCTTAATCAGTGACCCTCACACATGCCGGTTGCCATCCCCTGGATAATTAAACTGTGCAAATCACACTGTTCTTGGCCTTCCCAAAGGATCTGGTATAATACCTTCCACCAAAAAGTAGAATGTCTGCTTTTTGCCAAAAGTTTCAAGATACCACCTTGCAAACACCATCCAGGAGCGAGAGGTTGAGGATGCTGTGGATATCAGCATTAACACAGCGGAAGCAATGTTATCCTCCCCAAGTGCTTCAAGAGGTGCTTTTTACTATGATGCAGGATATTTCCTGGTGGATGTTTCTGATTATTAAACCACTGCCTGTATCCTGTATGTCAAGATTCTCCATTCTTCTTGGATTCACCTGGAATACAACCATAAGTATTCATACTCCCAACTTTTGTTTTATCCTTTATCTTATATGGTCTTACTTTGGCCTCTACTCAAAATATTGTGGATATCAAGCCTCCATCAGCAGTGGGAATGATTCATTTTTCATAATTTTGTGAGCATCTTATACCTAAACGATTTGGATGCATATGCGTTGGATATAAGCATTCTACGCACAGAGGATATAAGTCTTCAGTTAGTGTTCTACATCTGAAAATTACCATCTTCAGGACACTATCATAACTTTTTTCCTGGAAACATTCTTTCACATAATGCTGTGGATGTCTCCCTATTCCTCACCAAGGTTTCTCTTCTGCCATGGTCCAGGATGTTATTTTGGATCCACTGGCCTGGATACCTGCCTGCACTAAGAGGTGGGAAAATGATTATGCAAGAATCATCCTGCCTAGCATTTCTGGAAGTAGGGTTTTTGAGAAAGGTGGGTGTCCTATTTGTCTGGATGCTTTGATACCATACTTGACCTATTCCTGATATGGATATCACTACTTACATAGTGGGTGCAAATCTTACTTTCCTAGTGTTTTGTAACAGGTATTTTTTCCAACAACACAAGATACTTCCTGATCAAGTTTTCTCAAAGTAACCCTCCTCCTGGTATCCTGGATATCAAGTTTCAATGTTCTCATTGATATACCTGATGAGATTCTTCTTCATGTCACAGAACACCAGGTTCCTCTATACATTGTATACATCACATCTCCCTTGTTTGTAATACCATTTATCTGGTAGACTCTTGCTTTGGCCTTTCCTTGCAGTAATTTGGATCTCATGCTTCCAAATTGTGTGGGGATATTCCCTTTCTCCAAATTCTATGGACATCTTGTTTCAAGCAATTTGGATACATAGCTTCCCCCTATGCTTTGGATATCACCACTTCTCCGTAAAAATGGATGAAAGCCTCATTATAGACTTCTACATTTCAAAATGGCCATATTCCAGGTTGATATTCATAACTTGTACCCTGGATTACAGCCTCCTTCTGCAGTGGTGAATATCTACTTTCATCTTGGCTCAACTTTTCTCCTCATTCCATGGGCTGGATGACTGTGGAATCGCTGACCTGGATACATCACAGCCTTCAGAGCCTGGAAGACGATGATGCAAGAATCATACTGTGCTGGGTCCTGGCAACTCGGTTTTCATAATATCATTCCTCCAGAAATGTGCCTGTATTCTCCTACCAAGTGCTTTGTATGTATCCGGGTATATTCCATGCTCAGTATAGTGCTCCAGATGTTGAGGATATCGCTTTTCCACTTTGCAAGCCGTGTTCTCCTGCATCCAGTGTTCACAGCTACATTTTTCAAACTCTTTATGGACATTTTCTGTGGCTGGTTTCTATATATCTCCTTTCTCCTGATTACTGGGGTATCAGTTTTCAATCTTTGGCTTCTGACCATTATTCACGTTTTCTGGATTGCCCACTCTAACCAGTGATCCCTAACTTTGTAATATCATTACGTTGTTATCATAGTCTGCCACAGGCTGCAGGGATGAATCTCCGGAGCAGGCACAGTTATGGGAGGAAAAGATTTACTGAAGCTACAGAACCATAATGGTGAAAGAGGCTGGCAACTTTTCTTAGGTTCAAACAGAGACAGAGAAAGAAAGAGAGAAGCCATCACCTACTACATACCAGTAAAGAGTCAGGAGCGAAGGAAGAGAAATTTCCTTCCCATTTATATATATTATTTTGGTACTTATGACCCTACCCCAGACATGGCTTCCTGTGTCTAAGGAATTTCCTTCCAGCACTGCCCTCCCTGGTAAGTATTGTTCCCTCAGCTGCTTTCCATCCTGCCCCCTCCTAAGATGGATTCCTAATTGTGAATATTCAAGACACACCCAGGATATTTTAAAAGATCAAGTTGACAACAAAACCAACCATCACAACTGTCAATGTGTGGCATATTATATAGGCTTCATTGTTTGAGATAGCACTTACAATATTTTGTATATCGTGCTCCTAAATTCAGTGTTATGGTCCCTTTCTCATTACTTCATGGACATCTAGTTGCCAAACCATTTGGATGCATATGCTATGGATGGAAACATTCTCTTCTCCTCAGTAATCACATTTTTCAGTGTTCTACATTTCTTTTTTTATTTTATTTATTTTAAATATTTTATTTATTCATTGTCAAGTGGAGAAATACAGAGAGAGAGAGACAGAGAGAGAGAGAGAGAGAGAGAGAGAGAGAGAGAGGACATATGTGGGTACTGAGGAATTGAACCCGGGGCATTAGGCACAAGAGGCAAGTGCCTTAACTGCTGAGCCATCTCTCCAGCCTGGTTTTCTACATTTCTTATCACTGTATTTTACATCAATATTTGTGCCGTATTTCCCAGGCAACATTTTGGATGTCTACCTTCACTATTCAAGATCTATCCTCATGACATGGTCCTGATTTTTATTTTGGAATAATTCTCTGGATAAACCTCTGCCATAAAAGGTAGGAATAGGATGATAACACGGCTCTTCCTGCATTTGGTCCTGGCAAAGAGTTACTAATAGATTCCTTAACATGAATGTGTTCTCCCTCCAAGAATTTTGGATATCTTGTTGAAGATTTCATGCTGGATTATCCATGCTTCAGATGTTGAGGGTATATCCTCAACCCATGGTCCTCGGTGTCATTTTAGTATCATGGGATTGGTCACATTCCTGCCTTCCAAGTTGGATAAGATGATGCAACCATCCTTCACGGCTTCGTCCTTGCAACAGAATCATTGGTCATAACATTCCTCCAGAAGTCTGTGTATTGAATGTCTCCTGGACATTTCATTCTGGATATGTACGTGCTCCTAAATGTTGTGGATATCAGCATTGACTCTTCATGTTCCCCTTCACCCAGTGTTCTCAGATGTGGTTTCACACTTATCAAGGATATACTCAGTGGCTATATTTTCAACATCATGTTTTTCCTGTTTTCGTGAAAAATTGTTTTAAACCTTCATCTGGTTTTGCCATCATTCATATTTTCAGATTTCTCATGAAAAATAGAGTTATGGATACAAAATCAAGGATTCCATTCTTTGGTATATCGCTATGCTCTTAACATTGGCGGAAGGGTTCACGCCATTCTTCCTGATTTATGGATATCACATTCTGCTCTCTATTGTGAGTACCTCACTTGTCTGCCATTCTTCACACTTGCTATTTCCACTGTTCCAGATATAATCATCTTTAAACACTTGAAACATAACCCTGCACCCTTTTTACTAAATATCCCTGATCCTTAATACATGGGAGTTTGGGAAATTTTCCATGGAGTGTTTTTCTCAAAATCACCCTTATTTTGGGGTTCAGTCATTACTGCCTGTCATTTGGCTTTGTTTTCACCAGCATTCCACTGTCTCGGATATTAGGTGGCCTCCGTGATCCTGGGTATATCCTGTCATCATTCGTGTGGAGCAAGTGATTTTTACTATCTCATGGTTCTACCAAAGAATTTACTTCATTTTGTTTCTAATGATTTGGGGACCTATTGCCATGCTGAGTTTTGGATACAGGACTGCTTTACCTATGACGGATTGTTCCAGTTACTCACAGCAAAGAAATATTATTGTGCACCAAGGGTCCTGCACAAAACTGTATATCATTAGAGATGATGTTTATATTTTCTGGCAATCTGAACTCACCATCCTTCTCTATTTCTGGATATGTGATTCCATTACGCATCGTCTTTTCACCTTGTTTCACCGCTCTGAACTTCCCAAGGCATTAAGACTTAGGGATGCATCCCCACCTATAATGCTTGGAGTATCTTGTTAGCAAAGAGGAAAATTTGCATCTACTCACAGTGTGTTAGATATCCTGCTTGAATAAGCAATAGATAAGCCATGTTTCTCATAAGGTACATAAGTTTATGAATACAGATGCTGGCTATGGGTCAGATTTAACCCTCTTCTTGAGGTAAGTATATTATCCTGCATTTACTGTGGAATATATCATGCTTCCAAATTTTCCAGGACATTATTTGTAGCTCCTGTTTTGGTTATAACCGGCCTCCTGTTTAGTGGAGGCATTTCCGTGGCTCCTCTTTGTTTTATTTCCTTGTTTCCTAACACGGTTCACTTTTTACTTGGAGATCTGGATAAGCGAGTCCTGTCATCCCTGGAATTTTAACGATGCTTGAATCATCCATTGCTTTGCCCTCTCAACAGGCCCTGGGATATAACCTTTCCACCCCAAAGCAGAATATCTACTTTTCCAAAAGTTTGGAGATACAGCCTCCCTATGTATGTAACGTCCTAGATATAGTCATGCTGTGGATGTGGTGGATATTAGCATTTAAACACTGGAAGCAACATTATCCTTTCCCAAGGATTCTGACAGACACTATTCACCATAATTTAGAATATATCCAGGTGGAGCTTTCTGAATACTACTGTCCCCCCTGGTATCCTGGATATCAATTATCACCATGCTTCTGGTATTAACCTTGTGCCATCCTTATGGAAATCACATTAAAAATAGTCACATATATTCATCATCTTTTCACCTTTTCTCCCTGTTTGGAATATCATTTAACAGGTATGATCTGGATTTAGCTCACAATTTGGAGGATGGCATGCTTCCATCAGAATGTGGATGGTCCTTTTCTCATAACTTATGGACCTCTTCTTCCAATTTCATTGGGTATGCCTTGGATATAATCATTCTGCTCTTTTAACTAATTAAGTTTTTTTTATTTTAAAGTATTTTTTGTTGTCCATAATGAGTTACATTGTATGGTGGGCCAACAATGGGTTGTTATCCCCAATTCCTCATTGCCCCCCTTACCCATCCCCAATCATTTATATCACTGGTGATTGCTTGCCTAGCAAGCACGGTTCAATCATCAGCACCGGGAAAATTAAACTGTAAGTCACTAATTAAGTTTTTTACAGTTCCACAAAATCACCCTATTTCGGGTCCATTTTTTGCTATGTTTTCTGGCTAACACCTTCTGTTTAGAGCTGTGGTGTATACATTTGACTCCCCTCAAGGTCTCTTCTCATAATCCAGATTGCTACTAGGAATCAATAGCCTGGATACATCTCTGCCATCATGTGCCACTATGATGAGGCTTAGCTCCTCCTGAGTTTGCTTCTGGCAAATGATTTAGGTGTCAACATCGTCCAGAAACGTGGATGTGCTTTCCTACAAAGAACTTTGGATATCTCGTTGAAAATTCCATGCTGAAATATAAATGCTTGGGATGCGGTGGATGTCCCCTCATCCCGTGATCCTGGATGTCATTTGGTATCATTGGCATGGACACATTCCTGGTCTCCAAGTTGCAGTATGATGATGCAAGAATCCTCCATTGCTGGTACCTGAAAACAGGATAATGACCATGCCTCCAGAAGTTTAATGTTTTCCTGTACCGTGTGTTTTGAATGCCTACTGAGTATTCCATGCTGGATGTATCCAAGACATTGTGGATATCAGCATTTACTCTTAAGAAGCCATTATCCCCTTCACCCCTTTTTCTCAGCTCTGTTATACTTATCAAGGACATTTCCAATGGCAAGTTTCTCAATATCACTTCACGTTTTCCTGAATATTTGTTTTCAACCTTTTTATGGTTTTACATTAATTCATGTTTTTTAGATTTGTCAGCCAAATTGGAGCTACAGATATGAAGCCAAGAATTACATACTTTGGAATATTACTCTGCTGTCAACACTGGCATATGGTGCAGGATGCATTACTTGTGATATCACCATTCTCCATGATTCTGGATGTTATCTTCACTATATTCTGAGTACCTCACTTGTCTGTCATGTTCTGCAATTGTTAGGATATAATAATTTCTCTCCAGATGGAATATTACCTGACCTCTGTACACTGTATAGCCTTGGTCTCCAATGTCTAGGTTCTTGTGCATTTTCTCATGGCTTATTTTCTCAGTATCACCTTGCTTTTGGTGTTCCAGTCACTAATCGTCATCATTCTTCCTTGTTTCACCTGTGTCCTCCTATCTTCAATGTTAGACAGCCACTATGATCCGGGCTACATCCTGTCTCCAATTGTGTGGAATATCGCAGTGTTACTTACTCCTTCTTCTGGTGGAACAAGGCATATTTATGATCTCATGGTTCCACCTAATAACTGTTTTCACCTTATTTCTACTCTTTTGGGTGTGTGTCACCCTGCCGGTTTGTGGATAAAGGACTGCTTAATTTTCTGTGGATCTTTATCTCTCCAGATGATGTAGGTGGTATCTGCAATTTTGAAGTCACCACCCTCCTACATTTCTGGATATGAGACTCTCAATTTCTGATCATTTTTCAGCTTCTCCCATTGTTCAGGATTTTTCAAGGTAACCAGGCTTCGGAATAGAACCCTAATTTCAATGCTTGAAAAATCTTGATGATGTCATCTTGGAGCATTTGCCTCTACTCACAATGTATTGGATCTCCTGCTTCAATAGGTAATAGGGATGTTATCTTTTTCTCAATGTAACTGCAACCTTCCTGCAAAAACTTTTGTATGTTGAAGCTGGCTATATTTTGGATATAATTTTCTGCCTGAGGTAAGTATACTATCCTGCATTTAATGTTGAACATATCATAGTTTCCAATTTTCCAGGTCATTATTTGAAGCTCACGTTTTGGTTATAAGCTACCTCCGGTGTAGTGGAGGCACGTAATCACTGACCCTCACACATGCCGGTTGCCATCCTCTGGCTATTTAAATTTTGCAAATCACACTGTTCTTGGCCGTCCCAAAATATCTGGTATAATAACTTCCACCAAAGAGCAGAATGTCTGAATTTCCCAAAGTTTCAAGATACCACCTTGCAAGCACCATCCTGATGCCTAGAAGCTGAGGATGCTGTGGATATCGGTATTAACACAGCAAAAGCAATGTTATCCTTACCAAGTATTTCAAGAGGTGCTTTTTGCAATGATGCAGGATATTTCCTGGTGGATTTTTCTGATTATTAGACCCCTGCCTGTATCCTATATGTCAAGTTTCTCCATTCTTCTGGGATTCACCTGTATTACAACCATAAGTATCCATACTCCCACCATTTGTTATGTCCTTTAAATTATATGGTCTTACTTTGGCCTAACCTGTGATCCCAAGCTTTGGAATATCGTTACGTTGTTATAGTCTGCCACAGGCTGCTGGGATAAATCTCCGAACCAGGCACAATTATGGTTGGAAAAGATTTACTGAAGCTACAGACCCATAATGGTGAAAGAGACTGGCCCCTTTTCTTAGGTTCAAGAGAGAGAGAGAAAGAAAGAGAGAAGCCATCATCTACCACATACCAGTAAAGAGTCAGGGGCGAAGGAAGAGAAATTTCCTTCCCCTTTATATATATAATATTATTTTGGTTCTTATGACCCTACTGCAGACATGGCTTCCTGTGTCTATGGAATTTCCTTCCAGCACTGCCCTCCCAGGTAAGTATGTTTATATCTAGCTTCCCTCAGCTGCTTTCCATCCTGCTCCCTCGTAAGATGGATTCCTAATTGTGAATATTCAAGACCCACCCAGGATATTTTAAATGATCAAGTTGACAACAAAACCAACCATCACAGCTGTCAATGTGTGGCATATTGTATAGGCTTCATTGTTTGAGATAGCACTTACAATACTTTGTATAATGTGTTCCTAAATTCAGTGTGAAGGTCGCTTTCTCATTACTTCATGGACATATAGTTGCAAAACCATTTGGATGCATATGATATGGAGGGAAACATTCTCTTCTCCTCACTAATAACATCGTTCAGTGTTCTACATTTCTTATCACCGTATTTTACGTCAATATTTTTACCGTATTTCCCGACAACATAGTGGTTGTCTATCTTCACTTCTCAAGATCTATCCCCATGACATGGTCCTGATTTTTATTTTGGAATAATTCTCTGAATAAACCTCTGCCATAAAAGGTAGGAATAGGATGATAACATGGCTCTTCCTGCATTTGGTGCTGGCAAAGATTTACTAATAGATTCCATAACGTGGATGTGTTCTCCCTCCAGGAATTTTGGATACCTTGTTGAAGATTTCATGCTGGAATATCCATGCTTCAGATGTTGAGGGTATATCCTCAACCCGTGGTCCTAGGTTACATTTTAGTATCATGGGATTGGACACATTCCTGCCTTCCACGTTGGTTTATAATGATGCAACAATCTTTCACGGCTTCGTCCTTGCTACAGAATCATTGGTCATAACATTCCTCCAGAAATCTGTGTTTTGAATGTCTCCTGGACATTTCATTCTGGATATGTACGTGCTCCTAGATGTGTGGATATTAGCATTGACTCTTCATGTTCCCCTTCACCCATTGTTCTCAGATGTGATTTCAATTTTCAAGGATAATCTGTGGTAATTTTTTCAAAATCATGTTTTTCCTGATCCTTGAATAATTGTTTTCTGCCTGAGGTAAATATACTACCCTGCATTTAATGTTGAACATATCATAGTTTCCTATTTTCCAGGTCATTATTTGAAGTTCACGTTCTGGTTATGAGCTACTTCCTATGTAGTGGAGGCTCTTAATCAGTGACCCTCACACATGCCGGTTGCCATCCCCTGGATAATTAAATTGTGCAAATCACACTGTTCTTGGCTGTCCCTAAGAAGCTCGTATAATACTTTCCACCACAGAGCAGAATGTCTGCTTTTCCCAAATGTTTGAAGACACTACCTTGCAAACACCATCCTGATGCCTATATGCTGGGGATGCTGTGGATATCAGCATTAAAACAACGCAAGCAATCTTATCCTCCCCAAGTGCTTCAAGAGGTGCTTTTTGCAATGATGCAGGATATTTCCTGGTGGATGTTTGTGAATATTACCCTCCTGCCTGTATCCTGTATGTCAATTTCCCTATTCTTCTGGGATTCTCCTGGAATACATCCATAATTATCCATACTCCCACCTTTCGGGATTATCTTTTATCTGGTATGTTCTGACTTCGGCCTCTGCTCAAAATATTTTGGATATCATGCCTCCATCAGCAGTGGGAATGATTCATTTTCTTAATTCTGTGAACATTTTATACCTAAACGCTTTGGATGCATATGTGTTGGATATAACCATTTTACACACAGAGGATATAAGTCTTCAGTTAGTGTTCTACATCTGAAAATTACCATCTTTCAGGACACTATCATAACTTGTTTCCTGGATACCTTCTTTCACATAATGCTGTGGTTGTCTCCCTATACCTCTCCTAAGGTTGCTCTTCTTGCCATGGTCCTGGATGTTATTTTGGAACAACCGGGATGGATTTCTAGCATTTCTGGCAGTAGGATTTTTTAGAAAGGTGGGTGTCCTATTTGTCTGGATGCTTTGATACCATACTTGATCTATTCCTAATCTGGATATCACTACTTACGTAGTTGGTGCAAAGCTTACTTTCCCAGTGTTTTGTAACAGGTATTTTTTCCAATAATACAAGATACTTCCTAATCAAGTTTTCTCAAAGTAACCCTCTCCTGGTATCCTGAATATAAAGTTTCAGTGTTCTTATGGATATACCTGATGCCATTCTTCTAAATGTCACAGAACATCAGGTTCCTGTATACATTTTATACACCTTAGCTCCCATTGTTTGGAATACCGTTTATCTGGCAGACTCTTGCTTTGGCCTTTCCTTGCAGAAATTTGGATCTCATGCTTCCAAATTGTGTGTGGATACCACCTTTCTCCCAATTTCATGGACATCTTGTTTCATGGAATTTGGATACAGAGCTTTGCCCTATGCTTTGGATATCACCAATACTCCTTAAGAATGGATGAAAGCCTCATAATAGACTTCTACATTTCAAAATGGCAATATTCCAGGTTGATATTCATAACTTGTACCCTGCATTACAGCTTCCTTCTGCAGTGGTAAATATCTACTTTCATCTTGGCTCAACTTTTCTCCTCATTCCATGGGCTGGATGTCTCTGTGGAATCGCTGACCTGGATACATCACTGCCTTCAGAGGCTGGAAGACGATGATGCAAGAATCCTACTGTGCTTGGTCCTGGCAACTCGGTTTTCATAATATCATTCCTCCAGAAATGTGCCTGGATTCTCTTACCAACTGTTTTGTATGTATCTGGGTATATTCCATGCTGGGTATAGTGCTTCAGATGTTGAGGATATCGCTTTTCCATCTTGCAAGCACTGTTCTCCTTCACTCAGTGTTCACAGCTGCATTTTTCACACTTTTTATGGACATTTTCTGTGACTGGTTTCTATTTGTCTCCTTTCTCCTGATTATTAGGGTATCAGTTTTCAATCTTCTGCTTCTGGCCTTTATTCAAGTTTTCTGGATTTCCCTCCCTAACCAGAGTTATGGATACACCACCAGTGATCCCACGCTTTGGAATATCATTATATTGTTTTCATAGTCTGCCACAGGCTGCTGGGATGAATCTCTGAACCAGGCACAGTTATGGTTGGAAAAGATTTACTGAAGCTACAGAACCATAATGATGAAAGATACTGACCCCTTTTCTTAGGTCCAAACAGAGAGAGAGAAACAAAGAGAGAAGCCATCACCTACCACATACCAGTAA
>PVHP010052584.1:0-11045 GCA_004024765.1 Zapus hudsonius
TGACTCATGAGATTCCAACAACAAGACAGAATTCTGTCAAAGCTCTTGAGTGCTTTCCCCAGGCCTGAGGCAAAACCCTGTTACTGAAGAAACCACAGACTGCATCGATCAGCATCGAGAAACCCTTCAATGTCCGGAATGGTATCCAGCCCCCAGAAGGCAGTTAGTGTAGTGCTGGAAGGCACGGCACAGGCTGCCATGGGAAAATGATCTACGACAGCTGGAGTAAACAGAGACCACTGACAGGAAACACAATCGGTGGTTATGTGTAGGCTGACCACACCTCCTAGTAGGAGTGAGCAGGGAACCAAGAAAGGAGCACTTGTGTAATGGAGGAGCCTGGGTCTGGGGGAGACAATCAATGGCTTTCAATTCGGCCAATTTTCAACTTAGTGAGGGGGTCCCCTTGTCTGGAACTTGGGATTCAGGGTGAAAGGCACCGGACCCATACTCTTATGCTCCCAAGACAAGATGCATTATGGGACCAATTGATAGGGAGGCTACTAAAAATTGAATCCTGGTAATCTAAAATTGTGTATATTTGTTAACCTACACTGATCTCACTCTCCGATGGAGATTGTGTTTTTATCTTTCAGGATGCAGCGAGAGAGCTGGGGCCCATCTAACCCTACCAACCAACCGTAGGCCGATAGCTGAGATTCTGGCAGGAGAGGGGCCACCACAGTCATACAATGGAGGATCCAAATGGAACTCTGCAGAGAAAGATGAGATGAACAAGGGACCCACAGCCACAGCCATTAAATCAACACAGGATTAGCCAGTGGAACAGAAACCAACGATTTTCGACACAAAGACCCCTAAGCTCACAACCTTAAAGCAAACTTATTACTCATCCACCACGACTCAGGGAACTATGCGGAAGAGGGGGCGGAAAGATTGTGAGAGCCGTGGTGGCGGAGACTATCCAGAGGTATGGACAGGAGAAACTGGCTGATTACTACTCTATCCATGGTCCCCTGTCACAAGGACTGATCCAGACGACCCATGGAGGAGGTTATCCAGTTGAGGGGGGAGGGGAGGGCAGTGGGGAATTGGGGATAACAACTCATTGTTTGCCCACTAAATAAATGTTGTAACTCATTATGGACAATAAAAAAAAATGAAAAAAAATAAATAAATTAAGCTGTCAACTAGAATTTTATTGTATGGTGGTAGAGTAGTTTGATAGTACTTTTTCCCCTCTGGTGATATGGATTCTTCAACTATGATGTATAAACATACACTAGAATTTCAAACAAGTCATTAACAATTTGGTTAAATAGAGCATCCAGTCTTTTCATTAGTCACAAATCAAAACCCAGCCTTTGTAATGTTCTAGGCATAGCATAACACCATCTTGGTGCAAAAAAAAAAAAAAAAAATGCTTTGGCCCAATAGCCATGGAATGTTGAAGCAAAATAATACTGTGGTACTATTGTAATGGTAATAGAGCTATTGATACTCCTTTATAGGAGGAGGAGGGGAGGGTCACAAGACCCTCACCTAGAATTCCAGCAACTGCTCCCTCTTGCTCTCTGTCAGCTGCAGGTGATGATGAGAACAGCTAGATTATATAGGAAGTCTAAGGTTGACAAGGAGGGACTTCAAGATTCAGTTTGCATGAGGTCACCAAAATGGGAAACTACTTGATTCAGCTTCCTTTCAATCACTCATGTTTCTATTAGTAACCCCTACCCCCATGCTCTTTAAGAAGACCCAACAAACTTACGGTTGACCAAAATTTGATTTTGGTACAATTCTGTTTGGGTATGTCAACTGAGCCCTATCTAGAGTAAATAGACATGTATCCATGTCTCTCCAAAGAACCAGCTACATGCAACAGTCCTAAGAAGAAGAGCAGCATCAAGAAACAACAGGTAACAGGGGCTGGGAAGGTTACTCCATAGGTAATAGGGCATGCTTGCAAGGTCTGTAGCACAGGTTCAATTCTCAAGTCATGCACATAAAGCCAAACACAAAAAGTGGTGCAAATATATGGTATTGACAGCAGCAGGCCCTGGCACTCCTATACACAGACATACATACACACACAGACATACAAACACACACACACACACACACACACACACACAAATAAATATTTTTAAAAAGTAAAGAAACAGCTAGTCTGAATAGGACTACAATGATTTTCTATAAGAATATGTAGCCTAAGTCACAGGAGTTCCCTATGTGTCCAGATGTAAGCAGAAGTGGGAAAAGACTTGGGAACCTATGGTGTGGACAGTACTCTGACAGCTTAGAGGTGACATGGTCTCCTAAAGTAAAATCAGGAAATGTCCTTAAGCCTATAAAGGATAATTTGTTTTGTTTTTTGTTTTTCTTATTTCCTTTTTTCCTATAATCCTACCAGAGGTGTTAAATGGTGCCTCTGGTCTTATATCTCTTCCCTTCTTAGATCAAAAAGAAAAGTAAAAGGAGTATTTCATTCCTGAGAACTTGGTGTTCCCCAGATACCTGGTATCAGGAATGGACTAAACAGTACAGTCCCCTTCCTGAAACTCCCTTGAAAGACCCCAACTTGAATTTCTAGGAGGGGTTTCCCATTTTCTGGGAACCCCATTCCTACCAAAGCAGACAGGAGCTCTGTATTCCTTCCTTATCACAAACCTTTATCTTAAGCATTATGCTTCACGTCTATCTCTATCTATATAATTTCTATCATAAAATATCTCTAAGCTTTTACTCTGGTCTGTGGGTTTCATTCCTCAAAATTTGTAAGACAAGAAGAACCCAGAAGATCACTAAGTAGAAGCTCTGTGTAAACATAACCTTCCAGCACCTTAGCTCCTAAGTTATTGCCCACCTAAGAGCCAAGAAGGGGTATGACACTCTCAAAGACATCCCAAATTACCACAGAAATATGTTCTCAGAGAAGGGTAGATCTGGTGGGGAACATGAAAAGTTGACTGGGCTGTTATGTGTCCTTCGCTTGGAGGCTCTACAGAATTTAAAGCTAAGGTGATGAGGGCTTCTTTGCTATGTCTCCCAAAAGAATGACATGTCTCTGACCCTTAGGAAAGGAGATAATATTTTGTTGCTACTGAATGTGCTAAAGAGTCAGAACTTATGTCATCAACAAAATGAGTTTTCAGTGTGAGTCATGAATGAGAAAATTAAGCATTTGGAGAGAAGAAATATGCATAAGATTTTCTATCAAAATACAGTTTCTTGAAGATCCTGAGAATGCTTTGGGCCAAGAAAGAATACTGAATACTTGATATTTGAATACCACACCCAAAATCCAGACACTAAAGAGACCCAAGTCAAGAAGTGCTCATCTGTGCAATAGTGGTGCTAAACCTAGGAGGGTAATCAACGGCTTACTGATTGGCTAAGAGATCTGCTTAGTGACAGGAACCCTTAACTGGAACTGGGATCCATGGCAAAATCCTATGGGGACCAAGAACCCAGGCTCCAAGGGCAAATTCCACTACCAGAGAGCTACAGAGAGGCTACACGAATTAGAATCTTGCCAAAATAGCAATATTTGTCTCATTTAACCTATACTGATCTGACTCTCCGATGGAGATTCTGTTTGTATTTTTCATAAGGCTATAAGAAAGCCAGGGAAAACCCAATTCTACCAACAAGACATGGGATGATGGCTGACATCATGGCAGGAGATAAACCACCCCTGGCTTTCGCACAAATGAAACCTATGAGAAAGTGAAGAGATAAACAGACCAATCACCATAGCAAGTCTGATAACCCATGAAAGGTCAATGGAGACAGACACCAATGGTATACAACACAACCCAAAGCATAAGTCAAGAGATACTTAAGATCTCAACAATAAAGCAGACTTAAAACACATCCACCATGATTCAGGGAACTGAGCTGAAGACGGGGCAGAAATAAAGTAAGAGCCAGGGTTGGGGAGACCATCCAGAGATATTGCCCCTCAGCAACAACGTACAAAGAGGAAAGGAAAAAAAAACTGGCTACCTCTGGTGCAGTTCATAACCCCAGACCCTATGAACAGATCCAGGATGTATACCGAGGAGGGACCCTAGTGGGTAGGGGACAGAGAGGAGGGAAATGAGGGCACCTTCACAAGATTTGCTCACACAATGTATATAATTATTCATAATAAAGATATTAATTTTAAAAGGTAATCTGTTTAGTAGGTTATTAAATAAGAAGATAGTACTTTCTGGGTTCCTTAAAAGTTCAAGTAGAAGAAATAGCTGAAATTATACAGTTAAAAGGTACAAGATAAGAATCACAAGGAAAAGACAACAAATACAGGGAAAGCAGTCTTCATTTTGCCTATAATTTCACATCCAGTGGAGGATTTCAAGATGTTCAGGTAGTTTATTATCATCACCACTAAGACATAACCTATGCTTATTCATTCTGACAAAGTTCTTTCTCTCCCTCATAAGCCAAACCTCACAGTCCATAGTAGTTATTGCATTCAGGAATCCTCACAGTAATATACGTAAAGCAGGTTTTAGAGACCTGATTTAGAATATGAACTTAGTAAATGTTAGATTGAAAAAGTAATTAAGGATCCTTCTGTACAAATTCAATTTACAGAGTGTTCAAATATAGACATTCTTTGGTATAGAAACATCTATAAAAGATAAAATATCTTTAGGCTTTAATATCGCTTCTGGTAGACATGTACAATGTGCATTTGCTTAGCAGTGAGACTAGGGTACACACCGCTACCCATGCTGACTACCCTATACAGGCAACAGTGACAGTGAGATGACAGCATGTTCAGGAGAGTTTTCTGACACTTGGCTTGTTTTCCTATGCCTCTTATGATCAGAAATGTATAGAAATATAAAGAAGAGCCATTGGACAAGCATCAGAAAACATTTCTACAACACTGAGGAAGAAATTGTGGACTGTATAACAAAGATGAGTTGCAAAAGAATGTGTGCCTAATAATTCCCTCCTCTAGGCTTAGGATTGAAGCTTCTAACTTTGGTCAAAGTTTATTAAAAATACTACGTATTCTTTCCTTCAGTTGATTTTGCTATAAAGTTGCTATTGAGTTTTTCTTGAATGTGACACATGACATAACTTCTTCAGTGATTTTAGGATTTTATGAGGCCTGATCATAATGACAAAATATATTAAAAGGATAAAATATATATTTTAGAAGCATGTTTCTAGAAATTTTGTTAATGCGTGGTAAAATCAAACATTTCATTTCTAGAGATAAAAGATAGAAATATACTTAAAGCAAATTTTGTTAGCAGGAATGACTAATCCAGACTACCAGGGAGAAATTGGACTGCTCCTCCACAGTGGAGGCAAGGAAGAGTATGTCTGGAGAGCAGGAGACTCTATAGGGCACCTCTTGGTGTTACCATGCCCTGTTATCAAAGTCAATGGGAACACCCCATTCAAGGCAGTGTGAAAAATGGCCCAGATCCATCAGGAATGAAAGTATGGGTCACCCCACCAGGTAAAGAAACAAGACCTGCTGAGGTGCTTGCTGAAGGTGGAGGAAATACAGAATGGGTAGTAGAAGAAGGTAGTTACAAATACCAACTAAGGCCATGTGACCAGTTACAAAAACGAGGGCTGTAATTGCCATGAGTGTTTTGTTTTGTTTTGTTTGTTTTGTATTACTTGCTAAGAATGTTTGCCCATATGTTTACCAATACATTTGTTTTTCCTCTGTTATGTAATTAATATTGATTGAGATTATTTCAGTAATCATTGTTGAATTTATGTTATTAGATATTAGACTAAGCATTCCTCAAGAGACCTGCCTTATATTGGGGAAGATTATGCATTTCCGGTTGTACGTGGGATAGTTATATCATGTTAGGTGGAATCATGAGATTACTGTCTTTATTTGGAAATTAAGATGTAAGGAGATATGATTTGATGTCAAGTTGACAAGGGGTGGACTTGTGATGATTAAGTTTATTTGTCAACTTGATCAATGTAATAATCCATAATAATCTTGGGCGGGTCTCTGAGTTTGCCTGCAGGAAGGATTGACAAAATCCTTTTGGGATTTTGGAGAAGATTTGTGATGGTTAAATTTGTCAATTTGAGATAATCCATAGTAATCTTGGGTGGGCCTTCCAGAAGAAGACTAATATAAGGAAGCTTAGGGGGAAGGAGACGCTCTTCCTTCCTCCCCCGGCTGCTGGTGCTTGTTTGTGACTTGCACTCGAATCCTGCTCTCCTACCCTTCCTGGACATCAGAACCCAGTTTCCTCGGCCTCACATCATGGACTGTCAGCTGCTCCTCACCAGGGATCCATCTGGCTTTCTGGGCTGGATTGAGACTGCTGATGCCTCCAGCCAAGTAGACTGAACAGCTCTGGTTTCTTCACCTGTGGGTGGGCCTGCAGACTGCTATTGTTGGACTGTCGTAAGCTACCCCAATAAATTCCCTTTTATTATACTCCATTCTATCAACTCTGTTTCCTCTAGAGAACTCTAATACAGTGTGTGAATCCAGGGATTTACACACTTATGCTTAGAATTACTATGAAAAGAAATATTGTTTTACATACATCTTAGTAATGAAATGATATGTTCTAAAAAGGTCAAAGGCTTGTGAATATCATCTTCATGGTTAATATGATTTGCCTTTTAATTTCAGAAAACACATGCATTATGCAGCTTGTAGAGAGCCAACATTTATCAAGCCTTACAGACATTTCTAGTGTTATCATTCTCCGGAATCCAAAGAGGTTTTTTTTTTTTTTTTTTAAATCAATAGAGGAAAGTGAAAATCTGAAAAGCAGTCTTTTTCCCAAGACCCAGCCACAAAGCAAAAGAGGCTGTGGTGAGCTGGACTGAGTCCTGCCTTCAGTCATAGTGTGGTATGCAAATTTTCTCTGAATCTCCCAGTCCTCATGTATATCTTAACATTAGAAGAAGTTGTGATTGCATGAAATAACAGAAATCACTACTTTTGGTTTTTTATGACTATTATAAAGCTTATGTTCTAATTAATTAGTACCAAAACATAAGTATATATTGAATATGTTTATGTGAAAATTGAAAATAAGAGCATTTATGATCACATGTGTTTTAAGAAGAAAAAAACACTTGATAGTTAAATTTAAATATTAATATAACAAATCCTCCAAATATTACTTCACAGAGATTCAAGGCTAGCCTTTTGGTAGTTTTAATCATATCTAGATAAGAACAAGTGTGTTATTTAATGACCAATTTTCACAAAATTGACCGGATTCTGTTTATATCTAAAGGCATAGCCTGAGTTGGAGAAATTGATCAATTGTTAAAGGTGTATACTTGAAAATCATGATGGCCCTGATTCAATTCCCCAGTAACTAAGTAAAGCCAAATGCACAGAGTAATGCATGTATCTTGACTTCATTTGCAGCGGCAGGAGGCCCTAGCATACCCATTCTCTCTCTTCTTGCTCTCTTTGCTCTCTCATAGATCAATATTTTAAAAAGGAACAAATTTCTATTTTTAAAATCTTTATTGTCAAAAATTAGATACATTGTATGAGCAAAAATTGTGTTGGTATCCCCATTTCCCTGCTCCCTGTCCCCAATCCACTGGGTATCCTCCTCAGTGGGCATACTGGATCAATCTTGGGGTAAATATGTTTTCCTTTTTATCTTTCCTGAAAAAATAAATCCCTTTCTAGAATAAAGAAAAAGTCATTCTGAAATTGCTTCCTCTTTGATTGTATAAGACAGAAGCCACCATAAAGTACTTTAAAGCCAGTTTCTGTTAAACATTTAAAATTTGCAGGAGCTCACATCATTTAGAAGGGATAAAGTTCTTCATAAATGTGTATACTTCACCACCTTTCAGGGGTATAAGGTTTAATTAACAGAATCTCACTATAGCTTGCATTGGACAGAATATTTATTCAACTAGTAAACTTATGAGCTTACTTAAAATATTTTGTCCAACTGTGGTAAAGAACTTTAATGTGTTTCAGAATATTAAGTAATTTGACCGCAGTATGGAATGCCATATTGATATGACAATAATCAAGGAAGGAAGACAACTGAGAAAAATAGTAAAGCTGTAAATGTTGAAGATTTAGGGATATATTTGCAACATTTATAGATAGATGGATAGCTGGAAGGAGAGGATAGATGATAGGTAGGTAGGTAGGTAGGCAGATAATGCTTGGATAGATAGATAGTTGATAGAAATCATATAAAGGTAAGGCAGATGCCAAGTTAGATTTGAAGATACAAAGAAGCTGGAAGGAGAGAACTAGAGAGAGATATGGGACAGGAAATTTGTAGTCAATTATTACGGAGTTTGCTCTTTCACAACACTAATTAGTTGTGGCTTGGAGCAATATCTTTCATCTTTCAGACTTTCAGTTCCTCTATTGACAAAAAGAAGATGAGTATTAGATTTACCTTAAAATTGCTGAAATATGTTTAGTGACTTAAAATTCTAATGCAATAATATAAGGAGATGCAAAAGTTTGTTTTCTTACAAGAGACCCATATTAGAGAAATACAACTGTAATGCAATTTGAAAGACCTGAAACTGAGAGATATTGCCATACAAATCAGTCTTTTATTTAACAAAGGCATACAATTAAAAATTTAAAACATAGATAGAGTCAGAAGAGTAAAGATTACAATTCTGTAAATTAGACAGGAATAGTCATTGAAATTCTCTCAGACATTGAAATCATTTATTTCCTGCACAGTCATTATCCTGTCCACAATTCATGAAGATAATTTCCAGCCTTAATTAATAACCTCTTATCTCACTGTACATTTTATGAAAAACAACAATACTTTCAGAGGTGTGAAGCATTCATTTTATTGTGAAACAGTGTGCACGTAATTGGAGGTTAATATTGTCTTTAGCCTACATAGTCCTGACCTGCAATCTTTCTTTTAATTGATCAAGTGCCCCACTCACATGCAATCAGTCACATAGATGCATGCAATTTCTGGATATGTGTTCTTTGATAAACATTTTTAAATGAAACACAATGAGTAACAAAGTGATACTGAAAATAAAATTATAGATGAAATATTCATGATTCCATATCAACACAGTTAATGAATGAAAAATTAGACAAACGTGGAGAATAGACAAGTTCCCCCTGAAGAGGGATTATAAATTTGCATAGGGATTCTAATTTCAAGAAGCATGATTCTAAGTATAGATGGCTATAGTAGATTTTTTCCACAGACCACAGTAGAAAGGGAGAAAGGGTGTGGAAGCATCTTTTAAAAGGAGAAAGCTGGCAAAAAATTGCTGAGCCTGGTGACCAATGTTAAGATCCACACTGCCATGTAGACCATGTGTAGCCTTGGTAGGGTATAGTCCCCATCAAAACCCTTAATTAAAGTCCAATATATAGAAAAATATATAATCCCAAAATAAAGAAATCCTACAGTATAACTGACCAATGACCTGCAAAACTGTCAAGGTATTCAAGTACAAGGCAATCAGACAAACTGCCATAGCCACCAACATCATCACAAATGCACCTCATGTGACCTTCTAGATAGGATCTTGGGAGAAAAAAAAAGAACACAGAACAGTATGCAGAAGAAACCAAGTAAATCACATAAACTGTGGACTTCAGCACAAAATTAAACATTTATATCAGTCTTTATTTACTGTACAAATTTTTCATATACATGTGAGATGGTAGAAACAATAAGAAATTGGCATGAGGTTATAGAAACTGTGCTATTTTTGTAAGCTTTGTGTACATTTAAAAGTATTTTTAAAATACAGGTTATTTTTAAAAAGAAATGGGTTGTGCATACAAGTAAGCTGGAAAGTGACAGGCAAAAGCTGCAATCGATTTATTAATTCTTCTTGCCTCCAGGCAGCTCATACTGACTCATGGCAAGTAGGGCATCTGTTCAGACCTCCTAGTTTATTTGGGTAAAATAAAGACAGATATGGCCGCATTTATATTTAGAATACATTTCCTCTTCTCTGCCTTTTTGATCAGCATGCATCTTTACTCATTAACATAATTCTCATATATTCCACTGGATTTTAATACTCTTGATTTGAAACATATGAAGGACACGTTTCAATGTCTTCTCATAATCTTATCCCCATACTCTAATTGCAGAAGATTTTCCAAACTAATAAAACCCATTATCCTAAGAACATGTTAATAAATATAAGATGAGCGAAAGACAAATGTCTTCAGAAGAAAGGTCTATGTATGTAATCATAGGGACATTAAATATAATTGAATGATCAACCTGACCTCTTTCCAAACAGCTTTCTCTTACACTGCCTTGGTGGAGCATCACGTGCAGCCCATTGCCGTGTGCACAGTTCTACTCTTGAACTTCAAGGAGGGAGACATGCCTTTGTACCAATACACATGCAAATGTATATTCACACACATGCACACATACATACACACATGGATGTGCATTTATGGATGTGTGCATACATAAACACGCATGCACACACATACACACATATGCACACATGCATACCCCAGGCGTGCACGCGCCACACCCACACACCCACACATCTGTTCAGTGTTTTAATTTACATAAGTCTTGTTAGATAAATTTTCATGGAAAAGTTAAAGGAAACACTGGCACCAGGCTCTTAGTGAGAATATCAACTACAAGTGACTTGACCAGCCTCTAAGCTTCTAGAAAGTGTAGGGCAGCCAGAAAGACAGTCTACTTTGGAGAGAGAGGACTTACCAGCACAGAAAGCAGCTGTTCATCATCCTCAGTGATACTTAGTTGCCTTCTAAGGGGAAGGGAAGAATCTGAACCTGAAATCACATATTCCTTTCTCTTGGACAGAAAAGGGACAAAGAGTCAAAAAGGAAGTGTATGTGAAACCAAAGAGAGTTAGTTGCCTTTCACAACTACTTTGTATTTGTAAGTTTTTTTTTTTCAATCAGAGCCTGAATGAAAATGAATTTAGGACTGAAGAGTTTCTGTAAAAATGAAGGTTGTCCACTCAGTTTTACTCTAGCTGGATTGTTTTATTGATGATTTCACATTCTGCTGGGTTCCACATTCTGGTCTCTAAATGTCCATGGCGTTCCTAAGCATGCCTTAAACTGTGTTCAGTTACCTCCA
>PVHP010052585.1:0-10179 GCA_004024765.1 Zapus hudsonius
TTTTTTTTTTTCGGAGTTGATCGATATTTTCATTTTATCATCGTCAATGCCAAGAATTCTATTTTGCATAAATACACAATACAAAAAGGCAGACAAATGTTTATAGAGTCATTTCGGAAATTGTGTCCTAATTAATCCCAAGCCAAAATTCGTTGAATAATTTTTTATGAACTCCAAGTTAGTGTTCAAACAGCAAATTTTGAAACCCAACATTTCTAATTCAATACAATCCAAAGATGTACCCATTTGATACTTATAATACCAGTGGGCAGGTGAGTTCTTCATCCAGTAAGGAATTAGAGGCAAGAAGAAGCATAGCAAATTGGAGGCGAGGTTTTGATGGATAAGCTCCCTCAGGAATAGGAGAGGTCCCAACCAGGTTGTCACTGGCTGCAAAAGGGGATTGGGTTATTTATTCTGAATGTCCCTCCCATTTCCCATTCTCATCCTTGGATGGGTCTTCAAGGGGTACCGTTTTGCAATTAGATCCCCAGCCTTGGTCCATGTCCTGCTTTGGTCCATGTTGGGGTGATTCAGACCCAACAGCTGAATCTGATTTCATCCTGGGGAAATAGGGACCACATGGGAGAGATCTGAACCCAAAAGCTAGAATGTTGAAGAAGTTTCCTG
Source organism: Zapus hudsonius (assembly GCA_004024765.1). NCBI lineage: Eukaryota > Metazoa > Chordata > Mammalia > Rodentia > Dipodidae > Zapus > Zapus hudsonius. The sequence continues at coordinate 631 of PVHP010052585.1, forward strand.
CTCCTCCAAATTAGTTTTATCCCCCCTGGATTAACAAAATTTGGCACCTGGCACCTGGTACTGGCTTTGGAAGTATGACAAATGCAGAAAAGAGGTTCATTGAGGTGTCTGAGGATCTGGAGATGGTCACTAGGTAGCATGGGACAGGGCCATAGTCCCTGCACGGAGGCCATGAAGTGTTGTGGTGTGGAGATATGAAGATGACCTGTGGGTAGATGAAGACCCCAGGGTGTTGGAAAAGCCAGGACTATAGAATGGGCACCAAGGAAAGCTGGGAAGCTAGTCACACAAGTGGAGTTGTAGAGTTGCCCTTAGCCCAGAGGATTCCATCATGGGTCTTGGATGATGGACACGGAGTTGTAGAATTTGATGTTTGCCCTGTTTCTTTCTTTCTTTCTTTCTTTCTTTCTTTCTTTCTTTCTTTCTTTCTTTCTTTCTTTCTTTCTTTCTTTCATTCTTTCTTTCTTTCTCTTTCTCTTTCTTGTGTTCTTTCTTTGTTTCCTTCTTGTTTTCTTTCTTCTTTCCTCTTCCTTCCTTCCTTCCTTCCTTCCTCCCTCCCTCCCTTCCTCCCTTCCTTTTTTTTTTTCCTTCAAGGTAGGGTCTCACTGTAGCCCAGGCTGACTTGAACTCATTCTGTAGTTTTGGGCTGGCCTTAAACACACAGTGATCCTCCTATCTCTGCCTCCTGAGTGCTGGGATTAAAGGCATGCGTCACCACACCTGACTCCTGCTTATTTTCTATCTTGCATTGAATTCATCTTTCCTTGCTATGCCCTTGTGGGGTTGAGGACTTGGTGTCAGGGATTCAGGCTCCCCAATGCAGCTAGAGATAGATGTGGGAAATACTGAATGTCAGCGTCATGTGGGGACATCCCAAATTCTGTCTGCCAAGCCTTTGCGCCCCTGCCTGACTGCCATCTCAGCATGCTTTACAGAGAAGTGGAAAAACCAATCCCAGGAGCTTCTGGTGTTGGAAAATGGCTGGAGTCTCTGTAATAGTTTCTATTGTCAATTTGACAGAATTTAGAACCATCTGTAAGGGATTATGTAGATGAGATTAACCTCTGAGTGTGTCTGTGAGGGATTATCTTAATGAGGTTAATTGAGGTGGGAAGACTCACCTTTAACTGTGGGCAGCAGCATTCCAAAAGCTGAGGAGAGAGCTGGCTGAGCCTCAGCACTCATTCCTCCCCACGTTTTCACGGTCACCTGAATGTGACCAGCTGCCTCAACTGCCTGTTGCCGTGTCTTCTCCACCATGATGGACTAGAACCTGGCACTGTAAGCTGAAATCAACCCTTCCTCCCTTAAACTGATTTTTTGTTAGCAACAAGAAAGTAGCTGATAGAGTTCCATTCTCATCACATTGGAAAGATTTGACAAACACCCCAGGCTCTTCATTGGTAACATAGGAGACCCCACCCTTAACTAAACGGATAAAATCCAGGAATAACACTCATGCCCTTGGATCAAGGATGAAACAGAGACACCCTAACAAAGTCCGGAAGCCAGCCCGGCAGTATCAAAACTGAACAGCTAACAATTGGCCTGTCGGTGGAACCCTACCCAGATATCTCTGAGGAAGGGCACAGTGCAGACCGGTGCAATGCAATGGCACCTTTAGACTCTTCAGTGTGGGAATTAGTTCAGTGGTAGAGTGCAAGGCCCTGGGTTCCGACCCCAGCACCCAAAACAAACAAACTCCACAATGTGATGCCTTGTACAGAAGCAAGGTTCTCTAGACGCACACCAGAAAGAATGTGTGGTCTGTTTTCAAGAGGAAATAAAAACCCAGGGGTGTTTTGGATGTCAGAATGTGCAGGCAAAGACTTTAGGTAAGACTACATGTGTGGGACTGGGGAGATGGCTCAGCCATTAGTGGTGCTTGCTTGCAAAGCCTGCCAGTCCAGATGTGATTCCCAAGTACCCATGTAAAGCCAGATGCACAAAAATGATGGCATATGCATCTACAGTTCATTTGCAGTGGCAAGAGGCCCTGGTACACCCATAGTCTCTCTCTCTCTCTTTCTCTCTCTCTCTTTTTCTGTCTGTTTCTGATGGCAAATAAAAACCAAAAAGGATACATGTGTACATGTGTTATTAGATAGTACTCCAGAAAAAGTGGAGATAACAAAAGACAAGTTGGGGAAATCCAGAAGAGATATGTAAACACTTTAAAATAAGGACAGTTTTAACGGGAAAGATGGCTCAACAGTTAAAGGTGCTTCTTGCAAAGCCCAGCAGCCAGGATCTAATTCCCAAGCAAGCCATGCAAGTTAGACACACACACCTAAAAAGTGGCACATGTGTCTGACATTCATGCAGCTGCCAGTGACCCTGGTTCTCTGCCCCACTCAGCGCCAACACACACACACACACACACACACACACACACACACACACACACACACAAACACACAAATCTTTAAAAATTTAAAATGATCGTTTTGAAAACCAAAACATCATTGATGGACAATAAGAAAAGATCAGGGGCTTTGGAGACCTGGTGATGGATATTATCCCAGTTGAAGCTTGGAAGAGAGGTGGTAAAAAAAAAAAAACAGGAACAGGAAGCCAACATTCCCAGCAGGAAGGGAGCAAGCAGGGCAAGACTCCAGCCATCAAGGAGGGAGATGGGCTAGGGAAGTTGAAGAAATACTGAATGAATATTTCTAACTGAGATCAACAGCTCAACAGCTGAGCCTTGACCAGGAACTCAGGGAAGAAAAGACACTGACTGAATGCAGAGAAACAGGATGCCCAGAGCAGCCTTCAAGGAATGGGACAGGCCTGGGATCAGAGAACCAGGGTATCTTGGTATCATGGAAGGAGAAGATGACAATATTCTCATCCTAGAACTCATACATAGTATAACTATGAACCCAGAAAGAAGATGGGAAACCATACAGGCACTAAATGGGCAGACCCACAGCCTGGGCTCTACAGCTGAGAAAGCACAGAAAAGAAAGCGGGGGGGGGGGGGTCAGGACAGAGGGAAGAAGCCTGGAGGGAGGTGATGGTGAACACAAGCAATCCCAGACTCCTCCCTGGGTTGCTGCAGGGCTCCAAAAGCAACTTCTCTCCCCAGGCCTATTTCTCCATCCACAACATAGGCATCAGATCTGTCCTGGTCCCCCGATATAGTAGCGTCTTCCTGAGCTGTTTTTCCACCTTCCCTGTCTTATTTCTTACATAGAGAAGGTTACCCAGAGCCTTAGCTTTGTTTCAATGCCTTCAAAAGATCAATTCAAATGCAATTTGCTCAATATATTAAAGTAAATATATTAAAGTTACAATTTCAGAAACCCAATGCTCTCTTGGCTTGAAATTCACCTTATACACTTGAATTTTTATACAATAGGCAAATTTTAATAACTTCCTTTAAGGCACCTGTGACTAATTCTCCATCCATTCACCACGTGTGTGATTTAGCAGATTGAAGCATTTAAGTTACATTTACAAAATTAATCATTCAAATTTGTGTTTTAACATGTCGATGACTTGCCTCAAACAAAATGAGCGTAATCTCATGTCGGAAATTCAATCATTCAAACATGAATGGGATGAACTTGGGGAATGACATGGATGTTCTCACCAGGGACATAAATAAAGCAGGTTCCAGGGTGAAGTCATTGATTCTTTAGGTGACTCAATGTCACATTTGTGGATGGATTCTTATGGTCTCACATGAGAGGCCACATTCTCTTAGACATCACCGATACTCAAGATATTCATGACGTAGATTCCTTTGTGCTGAAATAGCCACGCTGTCCCTTGGTCTGTCTAGACTCAGGAAAAAACAGAGTAGTGTGGAGGTTGTCCCTGTTTGGGCCAGATGAGCCGGGGCAGAGAAACAGGGCAGGCAGGCCACCATGGACTTCTGGCCACCATCTTCTAGGGAGGACAAAAGGAACGGAGACCAGATGCCTGATCCTGGCTTCCCCTTCCTACTTCCATGTAGGGGAGCCTGCCAGTTTCCAAGGGGTGGGCTCTGTGGAATGTGGCATCTCCTTGGCTCTGGAGAGGTTTCTGAAAAGGTCTTTGCCTAACTTTAGGGTCTTCAGCCCTATGACAGAACCTGAGTCCCACACAGTTTTGTTTGATACGGAGTTGCAATTTTAGTTCTTATATTGTAGGACTCTTCCTGTGACGATGTGAACAAAAGTCTACTCACCCCAGGTAGGATCCTGATGACACACTGAAGAAAGAATTCTGTCCAAGTCTAGCTGGGTGAACCAATGAGTGTATTGAGGTTGCTTACAGGAGCATGGGTGACCCAAAGGCAGGTGCATCACTGAAAAGGCCACCCCAGATGGGTGATGACTCCCAAGGGCTATATCCTGGGAGCTCTCTGAATGGCTTGCTGGTGGCAGGGCTGATGGGGCTCCTCTCCTCAGCAATTGTCACTGCTTCGACAACTGTGGAGAGGGTCCTTGTGAATCTTGCAAGCTTCAGGACCTTCCTGAGACTAGTCTACATCCTAAGCCTGGTAAATTTTGCTTCCAGGATGTTAAGGGAGCCTCTCTCCAGGAGGGAATGCTTCAGGTTGGAGGAAGTAGTTGCAGAAAATTTTCCATTACCCAGATAACTCTGCTCTCTCGGCAGCTTTAGATGTCTCTACGCTCACCTTGCAGATGTCCCCAATCCAGTTCACATGGAGCACTTGCCCAAGCAGGAGACGATCCATGCACAGCCCACCCTTTTGTCTATAAAATCACTATCCTCACTGTCTTGGAGACAGGCTGGGACAGCCTCGGTCCCATGCACTGTCCCCAACACTTAGTGTTGCAGTGTAAATTCTACTCTCTCTCTCTGTCTGTCTCTCTGTCTCTCTGTCTCTCTCTCTCAGAGGGTTTTTTGAACTTTCATGCATAGTTCTTTGCTGACCCAATGTCTCTCAAATGGAGCAGGCTGAGCTGGTGGCATGATCGCTGCTCGGCTCTGAGAACAGCTGGAATTCAGAGCTGAGAGCTGCTGAGAACTGCGGAGGGCTGCAAGGAGCTGCTGGCCCCGTAGCTTGGAAGATCCTGGGGGCTATGGGCAGGCCTGGATGCTGAAGAGGTGCTGGGAGAGCTGTAGCACCCACTGCAGGGAGTGACGAGGGCAGCGACATTAAGGGCGCTGCACATCACCTGTTTGGGAGGTGGAACCGAGAGAAAGAGCTCTCAGTGAGTCCTTGGAAGCTTCATGCTATGGGTCATGCGGAATTTATGTTTATCAGGGTTCATTGAGGTGAACTTGACCTATAATAAATGGCACATACTTGAAGCAAACTAGTCCCATACACCTGTCACACCATCACCCCTGGCACCCTCGTCCCCCGCTCCCAACAACAGACACCCCTACTCTCCTCCTGCCTTGGAAATCTAGCTTCTCATTTCTACCCCACTCCTGTGTTTCCAGGTGATACCTGGTCTTCTCTAGCATGTTTTTATGTGCAGTATATATGTGCATGTATGTGTCTGCACGTGCACATGTGTGTGGAGGGGTGAGCATACATATATGTCTATGCTCTGGAGAGGACAGAAGACAACTGTGGTGTCATTTTCAGGAGTGCCTCTTTTATTTATTTATTTATTTTTTAATTGTCCATAATAAGTTACAATATTTAGTGGGCAAACAACAGGAGTGCCTCTTTTAAATCTGGGTATCTCATTGGCTTGGAGCTTATCAATTAAGCTAGGCTGGCTGGCCAGTGAGCCCCAGGGTCTTCCTGTCTTCCTCCCCAGCACTGACATTACTAGTGCCTAGTACCATGCCCAGCACTTTTACATGGGTACTAGGATTCAAACTCAGGTCCTCATGCTTGGGAGGTCAGCACTTTACCAAACGGGCCATCTCCCAAACCCCTTCTCAAATGTTTCATGCAGATGAAATTGTGTCCTGCCTGCTCTATCTGGCTTCTTGCCCTCAGTGTACTTATCTTGAGAGTCACCCATGGTGTGCAGAATCCACAGTTCATTTCCCTAGCTGCCCAGTTGGTCCTTTATATCTGTGGGTTCCATACCTGTAGTAGTTTGAATAATGTCCCCCAATAGATTAAAAAGTTTATTATAATTGTAAATTGTCTCCAGCCAGTTTGGCTGGAGGAGGTGTGTCACCTTGGCCAGATCCTAGGGTTCAGCCCTAAGGTGTTTCTGGGGTGGGTCTGGAATTCTAGCTATACATATGCAAAAAGCAGTCTGAGCTCAAGCCTGGTGTTCCTCTTGTTTGCTAGTTTGGAGTGTGCTTGCTTGAGGTGCTGGTGGTGGGGTTCTGTCTGTCTCTGCTTGGATCTGTGAAAGGGGAACAGCCTTTTTCCTTAACTTCCACTGGATCTGTTAGTTTCAATAAATACTTTCCTCCCCAAAATTGTGTGACTGACTATGATAATACCCAAGGGTTCTGCTAAACACAGATTAAAGATATTTCAGGGAACATTTGCATCTGTTCTGAACATCTGCAAACTTTTGTTTCCTTTTCAAATTATTCCCTGAACTGTATGGTGTTTACATAGCAATTACATCATTAAGGATTGTAAGTAATCAGGGGATGGTTTAAAATTCATTGAGGATGTGTGTAGGTACTGTCCAATTCCCCGTCTATTTTAAGTCAGGGACTCAAGCATCCCAATATTCTAGGATCTCTTTGTCATATGTGGTTCATAGGCTCTAGGGTTCAACTCACCACATATAGTCTGCTGATATTTTCTGAGTGTGTTTTTGTTTTTATTTTTGTCATTGTTTGAATGTGAAATGTCTCCCAGGGGCTCATGTGTTTGAACCCTTGGTCTCTAGCTGGTGGCACTGTTTAGAGAAACCGTGGAACCTTTGGGAGACAGAGCCTTGCCAGAGGTAAGTGGGTCACTGGAGGAGGACCTTGAAGGTGGTACCTGTGTCTTTTGCCCATCAGAGCCCTCTGCTTCCAGATCTGCCAAGATTGAGGGGGCCCTGGCCAAACCCTGCAGGTGGTGTGACTGCAACTGTTTAAGAGATTATGATGGTTGAGGATGGGCCAGCTGCTCTGCATTGGGACAATCAGAGGAATGCTGATTCTTTTCAAAGGCGGGGACCTGAAGGAAGAGTTTTCTGCTCCACAAAATCGGGCTTCATCCTCCCTGGAAAAACAAATGTGGCACCATTTTCTACCTAATACTGGTGTTGGAAGCATTAAAATGCCAAAAAGAGAGATTCACTTAGGGCACATGATGCTAGGCCTGGCCGCTAGGCCATGTGATGCAGGGTTAAAGTCCCTGCATGCAGGCCATGGGGAGTCATGGCATGGGTTACAGTGGAGACCCCACTGTAACATAAGGAGAGAGAGAGAGAGAGAGAGAGAGAGAGAGAGAGAGAGAGAGAGAGAGAGAGAGTATGGGCACACCAGGGCTTCCAGCCACTGCAACTGAACTCCAGATGTATGTGCCATTTTGTGCATCTGGCTTACGTGGGTACTGGAGAATTGAACCTGAATCTTTAGGCTCTGGAGGCAACCACCTTAACCTCTAAGCCATCACTCCAGCCTGGCTCTTACATTCTTTCTGCTCCCTGTTCTGCAGTGTTCCCTGGGCCTTGGAAGGTGTAAGTCTCCTGTAGTGCTGAGCTCTCAGCAGCCTCTGATTTTCTGCTTTGATGAGTTTTGAGTCTCCCTCACTGTGTACAGCCATTTCTGTGGAGGAGGTTCTTTGGATAGCCATGAAAGCGGAACTCATATTTAATTTGACTTTTCCTCTGTTTCCTAGGCCCTGGAGCATGTAATAGAGACAACCCATCTTCTGCTAGGCAGTGGCCTTTTTTTCTTGTTATTTTGATAGGTATCAGGTCTCCCTGGGATTTGCTATCATCTGTAAAAAGCATGTTCTCTAACCAAGAGTGAGAGCACCATTAATCAAAGGGGATAAATATATACATTTAGAAGACCTTTTGTGGGTATAACCTCTCCATATTGCCAAAGAACAATACCTGACCAGAAGAAGCTGATGGAAAGAATGCCTTTATTTCAGGCTTACAGTTTTGAGGGAAAGTTTCATCATGGAGGGAGAAAAGCAAGGCAGAGCAGAGGCTGAACATCACATCTTGTCACACCAGCTGGGAGAGAGCTGGGAGAGTGAGTTAGTTCTGAACACCCAATGGCTTAGGCTAATTAACCTCAGGGTCTGTCCCCAGCAACACACCTTCTCCAGCAAGGCTCCACTTCCCACAGCTTCTAACAGCTGAGGATTGAGTATGATTCTTAGTCACGAACACATGAGGCTATGGGGGACATTTCACAGTCAAACCACCACACTCTCATAGCCACAGGGGCTGGACTATGCCAAAGAAACAGCCTATTTCCCAGCTGAGCTCAGAGGAGCCCCTAGCTCTGTCTACCACCTGTGACCCTAGCAGAATACCTAGCTAGCTTTACATGGGCCACAAGAACCATTAGAGAATGAAAGTATGTTCCTTCAAGCTGCTGACACATGCGTTTGTTATGCAGTGACAGAGAACTAAAAATGCATGTGTGGGGTGTGTGTGCATGTGTATATATGCATGTTCATGTGTGGGATACACATGTGCATGGGTGTGGCTGCCTATGCACACTGTGCATGCATATAGAGGTAGAAGACAACCCTGGGTATTCTCCTCAGTTCTCCAGATGGGGTTTCACTGGCTCGACCTCATCAACTAGTCCCAGGGATCATCCTGTCTCTACCTCTTTAGCACTGTGATTCCAGGCACATCCCACCACACCTGGCATTTTTTATGCATACTAACGATCAAACCCAGATCCTCATGTTTGGGAGGCAAGGACTTTACCCACTGGGTTATCTCCCCAGGTACCTAGAAAACGAATTCTTTCTATTCCTCATTTGCTGAGCACTTTCTAAAAAATCTAGAGATTATAAATATTTTTCTGCTTCTCTTGAGACCACCATGCGGGTTTTTAGTTTGGTACGATGAAGAATAACATTGATTTTCCAAATGGTAAACACACCTCCCATTCCCTCACATTCAAACTGGATTGCTCATGATATATTCTTTTTACACACTGTTGGGTTCCATTTGCTAAAATTTCACTTAGAATTGTATTAGGTTCACGAGAGGTATTGATCTATCGTTATTCTACTCTTGCAGGAATTTTTGTCTCGTGTTGATATTGTGGAAGGCTGGCCTTAGAGAATGCATTGGGAAATAGCCATGTAACTTTTTGAAATAAAAAAAAACAGTATGGAAAGAATTGTTATTACTTCTTTCTTAAATGTCTGGTTGACTTCATTGTTGAAGCCACCTGGGTCTGACGTGTCTCCATTTGTGGAACCCATCTAGTCACTGATTGAACAATGTCACAGAAAGTTTCTTTAGAGTAAAAACAAAGTCTCAACTATAATTTCAATTTATTTTATCCATTTGGGGTTGCTCAGGCTATGTACTTCTTGAGTGACTGGCAGCTTAGAGAAATTGTTGTTGAATTTATTGGCACAAAATTATTCTTAATGTCCCTGTATATTCCTTTTAATATCTGCAGAATGTATACTGATGCCATCTATCTATTCCTGAGAGTAATATTCTATTCTCTCTCTCCTCTCTCTCT
>PVHP010052586.1:0-10978 GCA_004024765.1 Zapus hudsonius
CCTTCTCCACTCGTTTTGTGTGCAAATGCTGAAAAAGTAGATTATTAGATTACTTCCTTCCTAAGTGTGTTGTGAAGTTAGCACTTTCTCATGTATAAAGCACTCCTGCTCACACTGAAAAGACTGGAAATCAGTCACAACTCAGAGCCTGAGGTGTTTATTGTTATTCCTGACCTGGAGATGGTGATGTGGAACGAGGCTTGATTTAAATAAAAACGGAACAAGGTTCAGTGTAGCTGCCTCATTTTTCCATTTATTTTCGCAATCTTAGCAATTGGTGCTGACAGTTATGCACTCAGGTTTTCTCTAGTGATGCCGCCTGCAGCTCTTCCGGTCATCCCAGACAGTCTGAGGGAGATTAAGATTGTGGTTTGTGAATATTCTTGAGTCAGAAATGTAAGTATCTCTAGTTATTCAGCATGGAAAGCCTGGAAAGCCAGGCACTAGAAAAGGCAGGGCTCTTCTTTCAGAACCACTTAGGGGGCGGGACTGGGTCTCTGAAGAGCTTGGAGCTCAGAGCAAATGCTGGTTAAGAACAAAGCATGGATGAGGCAACAGGCAGGGAGGGACAGGGAGGGCCCTTGACCTGGAGCAGCTTCCACAGGGGCCAGAGGTCTGCAGTCATAGACGAACTATAACCACACATGACCAAGAAGTTCCAAGTAAGCCCCAGATGCCATAGGTACACTGATAAAGAACAGGACCCCATGTGTACTGACTGTCAGAGCTCTAGGTGCTCTCTGCCTGTGGAGAGTAAGGCTACAGGCAAGCAGCTTTTATCCTATAACCTAAGTCAATAGAAGAATGATTTTCAATAAAGACATCCCTATCGAACACCATCTTGGAATACATCTGCGTGAAGAGACATAATTGAAGAGCTTTTGTCTGTGTTGACCACAGGCCACGCATGCTGGACCTTCCAGCGCACACTCACGTATTCAATATGGAGGGGAAGGGAGTGTCCAGAATTCTGCTCTCCTTCCTTCCATGGCTAATCCCCTCCCCCAGCTTAGACCCCATCACAGTCAGACTTGCTGTAACAGGACGTTTGGCACAGCAGTTAAATAGGATTTTACCACTGTATTTTCCCCTGACTTTGTGTCCTCTAATGCAAAAGAATTATATACAGGGGCAAAAATATGAACTTATCACACATTTATTCTAATTAATCAGTTAAGGGGAGGGGGAATTGGATAGGAAAGCTGCCCAGTCATCACGTGGTCTGTGAGGTTCATAAAACATCATCAAAGTGCACAAAATCACCCCAAAAAGTGGAGACAAAAGGAAATAGCACACATGTTAAAGAGAAAATTCCCTTCCTCCCCTCTCTGATCCTGGTACCGAGATCAGAGAGGGGGAGGGGCACCACTCACCAGCCTGGTCCCACTGTCTCCAGCCCAGCAGCCCAGACAGAAAAAAAGCCACCCTAACCCTAACTTTCAAAGATTTCCTTGCTGGGGGAGTGACAGGGCTCCGGCCTGGGATGTCACCTGTCTGAGGCCATGCCCTCTCTACCTGTGGGAGGAGTCTTCCTCCTAATCCCTCTCATTTCTACATGGCCGTAAGCTCTCACCATGGAATTTAACTTTGCAAAATTTAAGGAGTATTTTCAGAATTGAATTGTGTATTTGAGAAAGTCCCTTGACTGGCTGATGGTGTATCCCTTCATGAAACATCCATGACCACTGTTTGGACCTCAAAAACTGGTCTTTGCAGAGTGTGGACATGGTGTAGGACTCGTCCACATTGTGGCTTTATCTCTGGCGCAAGAAAGGGTAGAAAGCCATCTCGTCAGGAAGATACGGCAATGCACATAGAGCCATGGTGAGCTGAAGGCATTCATTCCTCTGGGAGCATCTGAGCTGAAGGCATTCCTCTGGGAGCATCTGAGCTGAAGGCATTCCTCCGGGAGCATGGCTTGGGAGCTCAGCCTGCTGAACATTCATTCCCGTCCTTCCCTGTAAGTTCTGTCACAGCAAAGAGACCTGATGACGTGGAAAGAGCACAGCAGGGATTGCACACTCCCAGGGTTTGTCCAGTCCTCTGGAGGAAGTGTCTCTCACAGTAGAGATGTGGCCACATGCACTTGAGCCCTTGTGAAGCTGGAAGGGAAACAAGCCGTGATGTTTAAGTGTGAATATGTCAATTAGTTACAAATTATTATCCATGAGACACATGAAAATATGCAACAATTCTGAGGGGAATTTGCACTAATGCCCATGCGTTTGAAAATTCTGTGTCCTAGTTTCTTGTGTTAGAATTTGCCTTCATTATATTTATTGTGTTTCCCAGTTAAACCTTATTCAATGTTTATTCAACTCATAGGTTTGTTAATCTGAGTAAGTTTACATCTTGGATAAGTCAAATTCAGCTATTACAGGAAATTTAGGTAATTTCCAGAGTAATCAAGTATGACTACTTATTTTAATTTGCATTTAACTACAGTATATTTTGTCTACATTCAGGTGCAAGCCCCCTAGAATAATAAAAAAAAACACTTTTCCCCCAACCTAAACTCTTGGGGGAAAGTCACACACTGCCAGATCCATGATTACTCAGATGTTAGTACAGAAGGAATAACCAACTACATGATTACACACGTTACACTGAAAGAACACCCAGATCTGTGATTACACACGTTACACTGAAAGAACACCCAGATCTGTGATTACACACGTTACACTGAAAGAACACCCAGATCTGTGATTACACACGTTACACTGAAAGAACACCAGCTCCGTGACTACACACGTTAGCACTGAAAGAAGGCACGATGAGGAAGCACTAACATGGCATTTGTAGAATGACCTTCCTTCGCCATATTGTACTTGCTGTCGTTCTTTCACAGGAAATCTGGGATTAGTCAGGCAGAAGGTCATGTCTTATTACATCTCATTGTTCAGAGAGGAAATTTCCTGAAGGTGGCTTAATTCCTGTCTTGGGAAAATATTGTCACGATTCCATTGCTCTCTGCCCTGCTTTAATTTTGGGACATCACTTGGAAGACCTGGGTAGGATTACTCAAATATCAGAGGAAACAGTGCCTTTTTTAGGGAGATTCCAGCAATTCAGTTTATTTGGCTGAGTTTTTGTACAAAATAAATTGTGTGCATGAAACCTGATAGAACGATGCAGGAGAGGCTTGGGACAGACCGAAGAGGAGAGAAGAGGCTTTTTAAGGAGGGCTGGACATAGCTGTGTCTTGGCCAGTCCTTCATGAGGAGGACAGGATCTGTGTGGCAGAAAGAGAAGGTGTGCAGTGTGCAGGGTTCAGATCAGAAGACGGGGTGCTGACAACCACCCAGCCGACTGGTTGCTTGAGAGAGCAGATCTCTGGTGTTATGCATGTCTGGGAGACATTGTTCAGAAGTCGGGGTGGAAACCAGTCAAGTGTATCCCAGAGTGGAGCCCGGATGCTAGTTGGTGTTGAGGGCTATCCTGGACCCTGTCATGCTGTGTCTTTCCAGAATTAAAGAAAGACATCCCATCGAGGCTGTCTACGGCAGCAGCAATTCGGGGCTGATTTTGCTCTCAGCACTCCTACTTACTTCAAGGGTAAGGTCACAGGAGTTAGCCAGTAACATCTTCTGGAAGGTCCCAGGCAGGTTCCAGCCAGCTGGCCCGGAACCTTAGGGGGAATCTTGACGTCTTCCTCTTTGATTTAACAGATGAAGTCGTTTGCTGTGGTGTGGTTATTTTCCTAACCGACAGTGCATGAGTAGGGCAGGTGGGCCGAAGGCTGAATCTGTCATGTGCCACCAACAGTTCTAGCAGAACACCCTACGGCTGTCACCCAACATCTCCTTCACACATCCTAATGTAAGGAAAATAGAGTTGCACTAACCTCAAACTAGTATAGAGGTGGTCAAACTGTCTATGGGCGGTCATGGCAACACCATCTAAAAATGAGACCCATGTTCACAGCACGCATTGACCTGGCGATTACTCTGTTTCCTTAGGCTCTTCAATGGCCAACAAGGAATCATTATTCAAAATTTCAGCACAAGATCCATTCTCACGGTGACCAACGTGACACAGGAACACTTCGGCAACTATACCTGTGTGGCCGTCAACAAGCTGGGCACGACCAACGCCAGCCTGCCTCTCAACCGTAAGTAGCACAGTGCCCGGTGATCTGGGGGAGCAGAGAGGCAACGTCCCTGGGGATCGTTCACCTTACAGCTCAGCCTGCTGGAAGTCACTCCTGACTGACCCAGGAGGCCCTCTCCTGAAACACCGTAGGGGGTTGAGAACGGGATCAAGCCTGTAGACCTCAGACATGACATACGTAACACTGTGTCTTCAGACTTGGGGGAATTTCATAGGTGTTAGAATGGAAATGACCACGAGAGACCACTCTGAAAGGAAAGGTTTTAATAGGGGGAGAAGCGAGCTGCTGGGCATTTTTCACGAGGCAGGTTTAGATCAGGGCTTTTAGGGAATGACAGGCTGGGGGAAGGGCCCAGGTGGCCTGGAATGGGGAAGGGATGTTTTTATTTCCCTCCAGACACAGGCACAGCAGGTGGAGGGGCTTTATCTCCTGTTTACTGGTAGGCTTTGGTTTCAGTGTTGAAAATTCCCTTGATGCTGGTTTGGGGAGGGGACCAGGGTGTTGCCTGAATTTCAACCTTACAATAGGGTTTGTGGGTCATTGTAGTTCTAAAAATGTGTTGTTCTGAAGCACAGAATAACCATGGCATGAGTTGACCCTGGGTGGTTTGTCTTTAAGGAGGCTCATCTTGGAATAAGCACAGTTCCACAGGGCATCGTTGAAATGGTCAGTGAATGATCTCACACAGGACATTTTGTTCATGCACCCCATATTTTTTTACTCAAAAGTGTATTTTGTAACACAACCTAATTTTTTTAAAAAATAAAGACTTCCTTGCCAATGTAACCAAATGCAATGGGTTGCATTGTGGTATTAGATCCAAGCAAGCAATAAAGACGTGAAGAAAAGAGTGATGCCCTTCAGGTGATGAGAGGAGCTTGGGGGACCCCAGAGCAGCACCCCCCCCTCACAAAGAGGCTGTGCAAAGATTGTATTTGGGGAGCATGTACATTTTATATAGACAAGCGGTACAGGGGGCCACATTCCTGAGACTCCTCAACATAAAGTCATAGTTTAAAAGAGAAACGTAGCAGCTATCTTTGGGGGCTCCAGGTCATGGGCACATGTGAGAAATGCTAAGAAGGCAGACAGGGACACTTTGGGGGTGCTCACCTTGACATCATAAGGACGTGTTCACTTTTCTCCAAATCGAAAGGACACTTTTTTAAAAAAAAAATTAATATTTATTGTCCATAATGAGTTACATTATTTAGTGGGCAAACCATGCGTTGTTATCCCGACTTCCCCAATTCCACCCCTCCCCATCCCTGATCAGTTGTATATCCTCCTTCGTGGGCTGTCTGTATTAGTCCTTGTGATCTTTTTTGAAGGTGCAGGAATGCAAAATCTGCTTTAAAAGTACCTGCCTGTTTTGGGAGCTCGGGGTGAATGTATCGGAGGGAAAAATTTCTATAGGGTCAGCGAAAGGAAGAGAAACCTCCACTCATGTCTCCTCCACAAACTGATTTTCGTGTCATCTAGACCCTGAGTGAGTGACAAATTGGAGAAGCCCTAAAATATCCCCCATCGTTCACTTCCACGCCTCTCAGGATACCCAAAGCAAACTGCCGAGTAGATGTCACTTCAACTACAAAGGAAATCTGAGCTACCCTGCTTTGACAGCGAGTATTGATACTGTGGGATGGCATGTGTTTGTTATCAAGTTATTCTAGGAAAACTATAAAGCTTGAGTACTTCACCTCAGAGACGGCTGTTTTCATTTTGCAGAGACAAAAATGGCAGTTCCCAGGTTCCTGCTAACAAAAGTAGAATACAGTAACTGTCATGATTCATGAACTTGGAGTTGGTGGGACTTAGGAGCTACTCGCGTTAGATAACACATATAAGTTTGTACCACATTTTTCATTAATTTAGCTGAATATTTCATAATATAGTAAGTTTGAAAGAAAACTTTGATGCCATGTCATAGCCCCCATGTAAAATTCTTAAGTTTTTTCCTGCTAGGATGGCTTATTTTATGGAATTATTAATGATGTAAACCTCTGAAAATATTACTTCCCGGAATGAATTCTAACTTAATGCAAACATTGGCGCTTATCTGTTATATTATTAATATTGTAAATGGCTTAAATAGTCAAGAATGGGGAAGGATAAGTGAATTGAAAAGCAAAGAAAAATTTAAGGCTTAATAACATTAACTTTGGCTGTTTAGATTTCTAAATCATGTCCTGATTTTCAGAAGCAAAGCATTAATAAATGTGACAAATTAGCGACCGTTGTCACTTATTTAAATGCTTGTTTGACTCTGACTACCTTAACAGTCTGGAAATAATGTAATACTGCTGGAAACCGTTCTAAATGTGGAGACCTCAGGCTGGACTCCTAGCATCTTTCTGCCGCTGCTGTGCTGGATGTCAAGGCGCTCCTAAAAGTTGGCACAATTTTGATTGACTTGTTCATGAAGACACATGGGCGGGTCTTGTCTATAATTATGCATTAGTCCTGGAAGTTGGATAAGTTATCTGAGTGTGCAGAACTCTCTCATGGTTAAGAGTCGATGCGCTCACTACATGAAGCATTTCTAACTTTGTACTATAATTGTTGATTTAATTTTAATTTTGTGGTGCTGGGGATCAAACCCATGGACTCGTGAATGCTAAGCAAATGCTATACAGCTGAACACCACCTCTCGCTCTAACAGATTTTGTGTGTGTTTTTTATATTTCTGCTAAATCAGATGGTCTTTGTGAAAACTGAAACAATATCTCATAAATTATTTTATTTGCCCTACGTAAATCACAGAGTTCAGTATCTAGCATTTATTAGTAACTAGGAACTCCTTAATGAGTAAAAGGAAAAAAGCACAATGAAGTCGATGAATGGATTTAGGAGTGGGTGGAGAAATGAGCTATATTTTTTGTTTGTTTGTTTGTTTGTTTTATATATATTTATTGTCCATAATGAGTTACATTATTTAGTGGGCAAACAATGCGTTGTTATCCCGAATTCCCCAATTCCCCCCCCATCCCTGATCAGTTGTATATGTTTGTTTGTTTTTGATTTGTTTTTTGCCTTGGAATTCCACTTTAGCTTCCGATGATACAAGCAATATCACTGACTCTTAGCTTATTCTGAGAATATTTTATTCTTTATTCTGCTTTCTTTATGTGAATGTGTTTGTTTAAGACTCATGCAACTCACAGACCTAGATTCTATAATTTCCTTTCTTTCTCACAGATGAGGAAACTCAAAGAGAGAATATACATATGAACAGGGTCACAGGATTAGCAAGTGGCAAAGCTGACCCTTGAGCTCTCCCTCCCAGTCAGGCTTCAGAGCCTGAGCCTCTTGGTTGACCTCTATGAACCTAAAACCACCAGTGCAATGAGAGACAACAGTCTAGACTTTTCTATACCATATTGTTCAAAAACTAAGTCTCCACCTCTGATTGTCCTTCTTGTGGTATTACCGTTTAATAATTGGAGTACTCCTCCTCATATAAAAACTCATTTTAAAAGGAGATTAACATAAGATAAGAATGATTGTCACTTTTCCCTGTCTCCTAAAGACATGGCTCTAAGTCTCTATAATGATTCAAGAATAAAGCCAGGATTAAACTGGTCAAGATGGGCCTTTGAAATGATAAAATTTTTTGTTAATTTCAAGAGATCTGCCCTTTCTACAGGTGAGAAGTCTGTAATGCTAACTTGTGCCCTTTGTGTTCAGGAGAAAGATCGTGAACCCTAAGCAGTGTGCGACCTGTGGAGGTGTTCATATTTAGTTCCTGTTTTTAAAAAAGAAAATTGTTGTGCTTTCATGATTTGTATCCTTGAATATTTAATAAGGTCAAAGACAGCATGGCATAATGCTAATCAATATCAAACACACTAGCTGGTTAGAATAACATAAGCCCTGGAATCAGCTACCCAGGCTCACTGTTCCGCAAAAGCCCTGAGACCACCTGCAAAAGCCCTGAGACCACCTCCGTCTACTGCTGCTTTGCAGTGACTCACGTTTCCCCAATCACCAAAAGGTAAAAGAGGTTCGCCATAGCTAAGAACGAGTAAAAAATCCAGCACTTAAGAGCGTGCAAATGTGTGTGCAGCCTTGACTATTAGTAGGTGTGTTTCACGTGACAGGTGTCAAACAGATCTTGCTGTGGAACCAGTTTGAGGACAGATCAGTCATGGGTGGCTTCAAGTAATTTATCTAACTCCGTGTCCTCAGTTAACTCGTGTATAAAGTGAGGAGAGAGCTCCCACAGCCCAGGGCATGGAGCGTACATATTACCTAGCCTGGAACAAAGGAGCTCTTCTGGAAGCGTACAATGTTACATACCCTCACCTCCTCCAGGAGCTCATTTCAAACCGTGAGAAAAAAGATGTGCCCCATGACTTGATTTGGTCATGGCCAACTGATGGCCTAGGTGGCAAGTAGCTCACTCGTGAGCCGCGGAGAGGAGGGAAGCCCACCTGAAATAAGTCTCAAGTCTAACAACCCAATCTCATGCCCCTTTACAAGAACCAGGCTTTGCAACGTCATTCTGGATTAAATGTGATGCCCACAGCACAATAGGTCAGGCATCCAGAAGCTTCAAAAATTAAAGAAAGAAGCGACGCACTGCTTTGTCTTGAAGCTAGTAGAATTCATTTTCAGCACTCACTTGTCAGACACGTGCATGGATTAACTGCAATGCACAGGGCACAGGGCTCAATGACATGGAGAAGTAGGCAGGGCCCCAACCTCAGAAGAGGAGAGTGACAAGAAGCCGGGGACTTCAGCGCAGCGTGGTGCAGAGAGGCCCTTAACTTAGCCTCAAGGACCCTGAAAGGACTGTCCTCTCGAGGAGCTGGTATCACTCCAGGAATTATACTCAGCCAACGTACAACTCCAAAGACCATCTGAGCCATCATTTTCTTGTTTTCTAAGGCAGAACTTGCCAGAGTTCGTTCATTCGACAAGGCACAGGGACAGAAAGGAAGGGCTAAGGAGCCAATTCTGCCCTAGCTGAGGCCATGTTTGGGTCTGTGCTGGCTGTGGGGATGGTGATGAAGGACCAGGGGAGTTCCACATGGAACAGCCCAAGCAAACGCAGGGCAGTATGGATCTACCTGGTCGATTTGAAGACAGGGTCCTCTGTGCAATTAGAGTAGAAAGTAGAGGAAGATTAAGACCATTAAAGGATGCTGGCAGCTTAGTAAGACAAGGTTAGAGAGTTATGTTGGTCTTTATCCTGGCTCTGGAGTCTTTGGAAGGTTTAACAGAGGAATTCCATGAACAGACTTGGTTTCTGAAGGTCTTTCTTAGACATTATAGATGTGAAACCCAGGTACCAAAATTGTTATAATAAAGATGAAAGAACACAGCGACATGACAAGAGGCAGAGGAGAGAATTGAGCAACGACTGACTGAGGAAAGAACTCATGGGAGCGCGTGGGAAGAGGTGCAGGAATCTAGGTGGCTCTGTGTTGAGTTTGGGTGATTTTATAGGTGTAAGAACCTTCTAGAAGGAACGAAGATTTTAGCATCTGGGCAGGCAGATATGAAAAGAAGCAGAGCTGTTCAGTTTTAGACAGTTGAATTGGGAGCAATGCCCTGTGGGCAGCTGAATGCAGCGTCTGGAAGGGGAGGTTTGGGGACAGCAGCTCCCTCCAGGGTCTGAGCTAGATTTCACACAGAAGCATCAACAGTAAAATGTGACCAAGGACAGAAACATCAGCCATGAAGAGAGCCGGAGGAGAGGGGCCTTCTGTAGAAACACTGGCTTTGATAAGGATGCAGAGGACAGGGGCATCCGTCAGGAAAGCAGGGGACGGAGCCTGAGGGGCAGCCAGAGAAAGTCTGAGTCAGCCATGGTCACTGACTAGTGTGTGACTGGAACCTTCTCCAGAATAGCTTCTGTCGAAAGCTGGAGCAGAAGCCAGGTTTCTATAAACCTAGGGGCACAAAGATGCAGAAGCAGAGACATGGGGAGACACTGCTCTCCCACGCCCTTCGTGGGGGAGAAGGAAGAAGCAGGGCTAGTTTTATGTCTGGCCTGCTAAGTCACTTCTCTCAGCTCTGTGATGTCACCCATTCCCTGACCCACAAGATCGCCCACCCAGCTCCCTCCAAGGAGCAGATGTGCTGTGCCCAAGCCTCTCACCGTTCTGCAGGCCTCTCTCACTTCACCTCCCTTGCAGGCCTCACTCTCACCTTGGGTCTTGGTGAAATAAGGGAATGCTTTGATTCCACACACTGTTGCGGTCAGCTTTCTAGTTGCTGCGCAGAAAGAACCCAGGCAAAAGCGGCTTGTGGAGGAATGGGTTTATTTGGCTTACGGACTCGAGGGGAGACTCCATTCTGGCAGGGAAAATGATGGCATGAGCAGAGGGCTGGACATCACCTCCGCCACAGCACTGCAAACAGCGGCAGGAAGGTGTGCCAAACACTGGCAAGGGGACGCTGGCTTATAACCCCCATAAGCCCGCCCCTGACAACACAGCTCCATCGAGGTTGTAAAACCCAAACTGCCATCAGCTGAGGATCGATCTATCAGAACACATTCAATTGTTTGTGGGGACCCCTGGATCAAACCATGACACACACACACACACACACACACACACACACACACACACACACACAAAACCTTAGAAACATTTCTCTTCAGGCTTTAGGCTGAAATTGTAAAGGAACTATAATTTTAAGTAGAGGTTTTAGTGATGTTATTGGTATAAGTACTTTAAATTACTACAAGTAGAATGTGCTTTCTCAAATAAGGGGAAGACAAAATTTAGGGCAGAAAGATTAGAAGAAGGAGGATCGTGTGGAGAGGAGAGAAAAGGTGGGGACCCTGCAGCTCCACGGGGATCAACCCTCAGGACAGGATCTGCCTTAACACAGTTGGCAATGATGGCAGTGTGA
>PVHP010052587.1:0-11060 GCA_004024765.1 Zapus hudsonius
GCCAACAGGATAATATTAGATTCTGGTGAGCTCAGAGTTATATTTAGGATCTGGAAATGCTCACATCTTGGGGTGAGGGAGAGAGAATATGGATAACTGTCTTTTCTTTCTTCCCTAGAATGTTCCTACTGTAGAGCTCCATGGGACCAGTATAAGCTCTGTTCTACTCCCCAGTGCTGCCAGCTTATTTTGACATGTCCTACCTGCCAAGGACAAGGATTCACAGCCTGCTGTGTCACATGTCAAGACAAAGGGAACAGGCAGGCTTCAAGCTTTACCCAGGACAGTTTTAAAGAGGAATGTGAGTGTACAGCCCGACGGCCACGCATCCCACGGGAGCAGTGTGCAAAATTGCCTCAGAGGACCTGAAGTTGTGAGGACTTGTATGAGTGGCACCTTCAGCATTCCCAGCGCCTTACAAAGTAAGTTTTGGTGACCACGAATAGCAGATTGTCTGGCTGTAGAAACAGAAATCAAGAACTTCATTGCTGGTCACTGCCACACTGGCCACAGGCAAAGGATCAGGGAGTCAGGGGTTGACCACTTCAAAAGCTGAACCATTTTGAGTCAGAAGATGGGGAGCATGGGAAAAAAAAATAGTCATATGGGATCCCAGAGCTTTTGAGGGATAGAGGCCCTTAGCCTGGTGACTGTGCCATGCTTTCCTGCCATGCAGCAGGACGTTGCCCTTGTGAAAGCTAGGGCCCTGGGGTGGACTCTTAACTAGGCTGCTGAGGTCAGCTCATCTTCCCCTGCCTCTGGCTCCTTTGGCTGCCTGAGGAGATCGGTAGACTGGGGCATTTGGCCCTCCCTCCACTTTGTAGAATTTATTGGAACAATCCCATCCATTCCCCTACATATAGTCTGTGGTACTCTGAGTAGTATCTTCAGAGACCATGTGGCCCCCAAAGTCTAAAATATTTACTACCTGGCCCTTTACAGAAAAATTTTCCAGACCCTTATCTAGACAGTTTACTTATTGGAAGTGGTCTTAAAGATGTGGCCCATCTTCATTTTTATTAATTTGGTTTCTAGAGATATGGTCCCCTAAGAATTCATCTCCCAGCATACCCTCTCTTAGCTTTTAAGTGTTTTCTGCAGTTCAATGGCACTGGCATCAGAGCAGCAGTTTTTAGGTCAGCACCTGGGTGAGCCCCAAGACATTTCCTTAGGTAGGCCATTCAGCATGGGTCTCGTGGCTCCCCAGCCTTTTGGCCAGCTTGCTGGAAGCACTTGTCCCTATCACACAGATTCCAAGAAACACACAGAGCCACACATAGACCAATGGCTTTAATTTTATGTTGCAATTTCCAGTGATGCAGAATGCAGCTGCAATTGTGTTCAAGGAGAAGCCAAGTGGGCTGGCTGTCCCTGCAGCTTGGTGCCGTTCCTGGGCCACATGCAGCCTCAGTAGACACTTTATCATGGTGAGGCCCTGGCTCCACCTCTAATTACCCTGTACTGTCCACAGCGTTACAGTCCAGTGCACAGGACTTATCAAAATCCTCCTGGTCTGCCCATCAGTTCCTTACCCTGTCCTTCATCATAAGACTCGCCGAATCCCTAATGAAAATAACTCCCCAAAGCAATAAACAAATATATTAGTTTAACTGGCACTCTGGCATGGTAAAAGGCACAAGGGCAATGTGGCCTAACATTTTTGCTGCCTCCCATGGTATTAAAAAAGATCCAAAAGAAACACCAAAAGAATATTTTAAAAATAACCACCTTAGGGTTGCTTGGCAGGATTTCCCACTTCATCAATAGATTTTCTGCACCGCTGTCCTTCAGAGGTTTCATTTGTAGGTATGAGATCTGTGTGTTATATAGTAAGTGACAAGACAGGTAGCTGGAGTCTGAAAGCCTGATCTTTAAATATCATAACCATGTTGGGCTGGAAGTTTGCCCCTCTGAAGTTGGCCTCACATAAGCCATTTGCCCACTGTGCAGTATAGGAAGATGTTTTGGTGTATTTGGCCACAGCTTTTCGTCCATCATGAGGTTGGCATTCAATAAAGACAAAAATTTCTGACCGCAGTAAATACATCCCAGATGTTCATGCAGAACACTCAGGAATATGTTTGTTGCCTAGGATGGTTTTGAAACTTGAAATTTCACCATTGCCTTTTTTCTATCTTTTTTTTTTTTTTTTAATTCAGCAAAAGGAATCTCATGTGTTTTGATTCCTGGTAGAGCTCTGGTGCTTCAGTTTGTCATTGTTGAGGGGAAAATGGTTTGTGATCATGTAATCAATTTGGCAACTTTAATTTTGAGGTTCTTAAATTTTAAAGGAAGATTCATAGAAAGTGATTATTTGTTCTTTTGCTGGATAGCTAAGATCAAATTCGTAATAAAGTGTTCTTTCCAGACCAGGTGGAAGCGTGCTCTTAATTCCTCTTTATTCCATGTTGTCAGAGCACCCGGAACGGAACACCGAAGCAGGGCCCCGGGTGGGGTCCTGGGTGTAAGTCCTGCCGCTCTGCTGCCGTCTGCAGTGAGATCACCAGCATCAGGGCTTCTTCATGTTTAAATAACCAGACTGAGCTTCTGTGACTAAAGAAAAACTTCACATTAACCATGTTTTATAAAAGTTTCAGCTACAACCACTATTTAACCTAAAACCTTAGTGCATAAAGAACTGAACCACAAGAGTTTTGTGCCAGCATTTTGCCTCCTGGTCTCCACCGGGGAACGATTGTCAGTAGAACACTCCAGTTCACAGGTGTGGGCTTCCCCTCGCACACTAGACACCACTGCGGCACTTGGGAATGATGGGCCCTGTCAAGTCTGCGAGCCTCCTCTTCCTCACTGAAAAGGAATGGAGAGGAGACGTAAGCCAGTTGTCCCTGCCCATCAGAGGCCACCACTCTAGCTCCAGCAAAGTCAGAAGTCTGACTTTTTGAGGACAGTTACGTATGGGTTATATAGTGGCCCTCCAATCTGTCCCTGATTGCTGGGGAGGGTCTACGATAGGGGTGGATGTATCCATAAATCCCTTCTAAATGGCTGGCCACTCAGCCCACCTACCCAACTGTCAGGAAAGAGTATAGAGCCATAGTTGGCAGTCAAAGGGCCTGTTGATGTGACAGAGGTAGGTAGCCTTTGCTACCTTACTCTATCGTCCAGTTCCCAAGCTGAGGTGGTAGATTTGTGGCCACCAGGTCAGAGAACCTGAGCTGCAACTAGAGCTACAGAAAGATGTCTTCTCAAGAATTTTGCTGGAGACAGGCACCCAGTAGAGGCTCCTTCCTGCACTCCCCTCACCCCAGGTCCAAAGGAGGATGTGTTGGTTTATGCTGACTGTCAACTTGACAGACCCTAGAATCACCTAGGAGACTAGGCTCTGGGCATTCCTGTGATTAGGTTAATTGAGATGAGAAGACCCACCTTAACTGGGTGCTTAACTGGGTGGCACCATTCCATGGGATGGAGTCCTGGACTAAAGAGAGAGCTGGCTGAGCACTAACCCACTCAGCTTCCTGATTGTGGACACAATGTGGCCAGCTGCCTCAGGTTCCTGCCACCATGTCACCTTGAACTGTTAGCCAAAATAAAACCAACCTTCCTTAAGTTGCTTCTGGTCAGTTACTTGGTCACAGCAATGAGAAATTAACTAATACAAAGAAATACAAATTACAGTGGGCAATCTGGAGAGAAGAAACTATCCAGCTCAATTCCTTAAGGTGACTGGTGTTACAGGTTGGGAATCTGGAGGAATACAAACCAAAGGAACAGGAAAGGTTTGTCCACTGTGTGCAGAGTTTCTGTGAAGGAGTCTTTCTAGAACCTCCATGTTAACTGCTGCCATGCCCACAGGGCCATCCTTGTACTTCTCCATACTTAAAATAGGAAGCTACCCACTATCCATGGCATAACTTGGGTTTGAACAGGAGTCCTTTTACCAATTTTGGAATATTCGTGTAACCATTTCCATTTTATAAACAAAAAAATGCAAAGAAGATATTTCTTGCTTAAAGCACGAAAGCAAAACTAATTAAAAAGCTGAGTGTGGGGGTATACAACCATAGTTCCAGCACTTGGAGGGCAGAGGCATGAGTATCAGTAGTTCAAAGCCAACCTCTGCTACATAGTTCAAGACTGTCTCAAAAACAATTTTTTAAAAAAGCTAGTGCCAGGCATAGCCAAGGCTTCTCTTTCATCTCTTCCAAGCTTCCGTAGTACAATCTGATTTACGTGTACCTGACTCACAGGCTCAGCTCCCCTCTCCAGGGGAAGAGCCATCGGAAGAACTGAGATTGAAGCCCAAGTCCCTTGTCCATAGTTGGGGGTACAGAAAGGGGCATGTCTGGTTTTTCCCATTACTTGCCATTGTGTACATGAAGCCAGATCTGTGTTCAGCTCCTGAGCACTGGCTTTGACAGGGATGGGGAGAAGGGAGGGACCAGGGTATGATGCTTTCCTATTTTAAGGATAAACCAATAGAGGGGAGTCACCTGCTGCGAGCTAAAATAAGTGACAGAACCTGCAGTAGAAGCCAGGCTCCAACCTAACTTCCCCCTCACCATGGCAATGGCCACTGACACCCTTGCTTATTGTCGAGCCAGAGGGGAACTCCAGTCCTGCTGCTCTTAGCTCCACTTTCGTCATGTCTTCAGGAAGCACTTCCTACTCGTTTGTGTGATTCAGCAACATTTACTGAGTGCTCTTTCATGCCAAGCACAGGAACCAGAAATGAAGCCATAGCCAAATCATAGGCCAAAATGCATCAGCAGAACGCCTGATAAAGGATTACTGATACCCTGACGGACTGTGAAGTGCAAGAGGCACATGAAGGAAGTGGTACTGTTTTTCCCACAATGGGCAGGAAACAGGTCAGCAGGCTTGGGCTTGAGTCACCTGAAGGCACTTGGGCCACCTGGAATGGGTGATAAGCCTGGCAAGAGGATGGCTTGTGGGGATGTCATGCCAGATGAAGGAAAGCACCAGCTCTGAAAATATTGTTCAATCTAGTTCTGCAGCACATTTTGCAGACCTGTATCTTTTTGTTGTTTTCTTTTGGTTTTTCAAGGTAGGTCTCGCTGTAGCCCAGGCAGACCTGGAATTCACTATGTAGTCTCGGGCTGTCCTCCAACTCACAGTGATCCTCCTACCTCTGCCTCCTGAGTGCTGGGATTAAAGGTGTGTGTCACCACAGGCAAGACCTGTATCTTAAACATGGGGTAATAGGTTGGGGAGATGGCTCAGTGGTTAAAGATGCTTGCCTACAAAAATGAGGACAATAAAAGCAAGTGTTTGCAGGAATGATGACCAATTAGTAAGATGGAAAGTGTTCAGAACAGTGCCTGATGCCGTGTTTCTACATCAAGGGATGGAGGAGTTAAGCCTGAGCAATGGATGCCAGCGAGGTGTCCGAGCAGAGAAATGGAGGGACAAGCTATGAGGAGAGTACTGCCGGGAGGCGCCTGCCCTGCAGCAGCTGGAGGCCTGGGTAATGCCAAAGGCTTGACTTGACACTGGTGCTGTGATTAGACAGATGCCTGGCTGGCAGGAGATGAGGCAGTGTCCAGGGAGGTGCCCAGGGTTCTGGCTTGGGTGGCTGTTGGGGAAGTGGCATCCTTTCCCTGGTCGGTTGAAGAAACCGATTTGGGATCCAGCAGTTCCGCATTTGGGTATTCACCTTGAAGATTCAAGATCAGCATCAAGGAGACTGTTCATGTTGTAAATTGTGAGTAGTGTTCCATGTTCACTGAGGCACTATTCACCATTGCCAGTCCAAGAAAACATGGGTACATGCACGATTGGATTGTTTTATGTAAAGATCAAGCACAGAAACCCTGGCATTTGCCACAACATGATGGAACTGGAGAATATTTCAACTAAGTGAAATAAGCCAAGCACAGAAAGACAAATCTTCAAAGTTATCACATAGAAGTAGAACCTAAAACTGTCAACTCGCAGAAGCAGTGGGTACGGTAGTCCACCCTAGGACTACGTAGTGAGTTCCAGGTCAGCCTGGGCTAGAGCGAGACCCTACCTTGAAAAACCAAAAATAAAAGCTTTGAATTTTTTTTTTTTAAAAAAAAGAGTATTTGAGGGCTGGAGAGATGGCTCAGTGGTTAAGGCACTTGCCTCCAGTGCCTAAGGCCCTAGGTTCAATTCCCCAGGACCCACATAAGCCAGACCCACAAGGTGGTGGCCCTGGTGTGCGCTCTCTCTCTCTCTCTCTCTCTCTCTCTCTCTCTCTCTCTCTCTCTCTCTCTCTCTCTCTCTCTCTCTGTATCTCTCTCGGTATCTCTCTGCTTGAAAATGAATAAATAAAATATTTTTAAAAAGAGTATTTGAGATGATGTATATGCCGACTAGCTTGATTTAATTATTACATATTATATTCTTAAACCATAACATCATGTTGTACTTCACAAATATATGCAGTTACAAATTGCCAGTTTATTATAAAATTGTAAAAGCTCACTAAGGGTGTGTTGTGTTTGGGATACTGGTTAGAACGGTCTTTCTTGAGAATATGATTTTTTTTGTAGTGATGTTGCCAGGAAGAGACGTTCTCTCCTTTGAAATGTGTTGCTCTCTCTACCTCCATAGCTCCCCACCTCCACTGCTGCCTAAGTGAGGAACGTGCAGTGGCAGGTTTGGAGGGCCTGAGAGACACACGGAGCCTGGCCTGAGCTATAAATAGTGTGGTGATAGGAGTCATCAGAGGCACTGCTGTGGGAAGACGTGGCTGGGGAGCGACACCCTAACTCTCACTGCACCACAGTACCCTGTAAGCACCCACAGAACATTCTCTGCTGAGAGCTCTCCAGAGACACTGGTCAAATGCCCCCAAGGAGGAGCCCACCTGCAGAGGTCCCAACCCCAAAGCCAGGCAGGATGGGCACCCAGGAGGCAGGCTCCCTCCAAGTCTGTGCTCTAGGCTACAGCACAGTTCAGCTGAGGAGGCTGGTGGGAGGTTTGATGAGAAACTGCTCAGCTGGGAAGCATGGGAGCCTGCCTGCTTTAGCACAGCATGGCACGCAGAAAGGAGCCACCAGGCTGGAGTGATGGTCAGGAGGAAGACAATGAGTGCTAGAATCAGAAGTGGGGACAAATTTGCTTTTCAAACTAGAAGTCCATATGTTACCCCTGAGCACTGTGAATGTGGCCGTGGCCACCTAGATGTTCCCTTCTCTGGGAACCCCAATGAAGTAGCTACAGTGTTCTCGGGTAGCCAGGGGCCATTTTCATTCTGGCATCCTTGTTCAGGAACCTGCCATTGTGCCCACTTCCTATGTGCTTTTTCTGCAAAGCCCTGGGCTTTGAGCCCGGCCTCCCGAATACCCACCCATTCCTCCTGCAGTGAACACTACACATATTTGCTCAGGCTGTTCCCTCTACTTGGACACCCTTCCCTTGTTCACTAAAATAATTCCAATCTCTGCCATCCTTTGGACTGGGTCCCTGACCCAGCCTTGTAGTCTAGCCCTCTTTCCTAACACTTCCTAGAGTTCTTGCAGGGTTGCCTCCTGACCTTCCCTGTGAACTTGTCTCTTCCTTTCATGGCCAGCTAAAGGCCTACCCCACCAGGATGGTTCACTTAATTGGCTTCTGGCCTCATAAATCACATCCTCACTTTGTTTGGACAGAGCCTGCAGGCATTCTTGAATTTTTAGGCATGTCTCTGAGTCTTTTCCCTAAAAGGTTGTAAGGCTTCTTGAGCTGGAGAAGTAGCCTTTCTGTCACCCCATGTCACTCATCAGTCTGGAGGCACCACGGTCACTTAGAAAGTGCTTGCTATAACTAATAACTGGTGTGACCTGAGCCATGACCTTCACCTTCATGACTCGGCCACCCCAGGCTTCAGTCCCTTTAAGAAGGGAATTGGAGGGAGAGTTTAAGTTCCTTTGGCTCCAATATTCTAAACAGTGCCCTCCAAGTCTTGTGATGGGAGTCAGGCCTGAGATGTGGAATCTGACTCTCTGGGCTTATCTGTCTTGTCCAGAAAGATTCTTGTATCTCCCTTCAGTGCGATGACCTCTGTTTAGCTCAAAGACAGGTACCAGGAGACATGCAAGAAACTTAAGTCTAGGGCTGGGGTGGTGGCACATGTCTTTAATCCCAACATTCCAGAGGCCAACGTAGGATTTCTATGAGTTCAAGGCCACCCTGAGACTACACAGTGACTTCCAGGTCAGCCTGGGCTAGAGCAAGACCCTATTTCAAAAAAACCAAGGAGAAGAAAGAAAGAAACTAAAGAAACGTCACTGTCCTTTAAAACATGTTGACTTTGTCATTTGCTTAGAGAGCTTTCTTTTTCACTCATGCCTCCATCTCTTCTGTAACAGAAAGAATGTAATTTCGTTTGTATTGTTCTTGATGCAGTTTTATGATAGTAGGGGTTAAATGAACAATAGAGACCCACTACTTGGATTTTTTCCCTCTGACTTTCCTAGAGCCTTGTCAACTCAAGTGCCTTCATTGCACACCATAGCCAGTTCTCTTTAGCAGCCAGCAGCAATGGGGCTTGTGAACACCTGGTACCTGCCTGCCAACAAGTGGGTGATTCTGTTGTCATTCTGTTGGCCTGTGGGTCTATGTGACATATGCTTATCATCAAGAAAGACTGTGATATTTTATTTACTCTATATTGAGAAATCAATCAAATTATGCCTTTAGCCGAGACTAAATGAATGTAACCTACTTTTACTTTTCTATGGAGGTAGCATTTCCAACTTCCCTTAAAAGCCCTGTGGGGTCTCTGGCTCAGGGATTTGGTAGTGGTGTTGGTTTGAGAGTTTCAAAAGTCAGACAGCATGAGCTGGAGAAGAGTCTTCAGGAGAAGAACAGCCTGGGTGAGCAAGTGCTGGGTGCTCTGGGCCCAGGCTGTGCTAAGCTGTGCTGCTTGGAGTGGAAGCTCAGCCTTGCTCCTGAAGGCAGGGCCCTTACAGACAAAGAAGACAGAGAATGGGAAGATGGGATCCATGTAAAAGTCAGGAACTCAGTCCCAATAACCTCTCCTGGAGACAGTGTCCTTGGGATTTTCCTTGACATGCCAGCACAAGTGGGGAGAAGAGAAAATGATGGACAGACAGGCAGACAGAAAGCAGATCATTACTCACCAAGGTCATTATTGTTCATCATGGCATTTGATGCCCGCAGTCGGGGCCCCTGCTGGGTAAAATGGTATCCAAATTTGAGAAGCGTTGCGTTTTTCTCCAACATGCTCACAATCTCCATTTCCACTTTGTTGCCCAAGGGCTGGCTCTTTGGTCAGAAAAACAACAATGATTAGTAATAATAATTACCACTTACTCAGTGAGCAGTATCTAAACCTCCTCTCCACACAGAAGCCCTGTGTGGTGGGTGGGGATCGTAGCTCACAAAAAGCTGGATGCAAACCCAGTCTGCAGAATTCCAAGAACTTTGCTCCATACAGCTTCTCTCTGAGCAGGTGCCCAGGTCACAGTCCCTCATTATGTCACTATGTTTGTGCAAATCAATCAGTCCCAAGGAGGTTTCTAGAATCCTAGAAATTAGTCAAGAATTTAGACTAATTTCTTCAATATATGGATTTGGGACCAGAGAAAGAACAGGATCTGCCCAGGATCATATAAATTAGGAATAGTTGAGTTCACTCCCTGAAGCTCTATTGTGATGGTACCCTTTCTCTGACTCAAGATCTAACAAGGTGAAAAACAGAACAAGAAACAAAGACCAATGCATGGTGGGGAAGGCTGTGACAATGAGGATGTTTCTCACAGTGGGTAAAAAAAAAAAAATAAACATTTTAAAGCTCAGGGACCATTGTGGAAGAGGTGACAAAAAGAATGTAAGAGCCAGAAGAAGAGGAGGGCGCTATGCAATATTGTCTTCCAGACACAAAGTGGCTGTGGTGTTCATGACCTCACAGTGGCTACCAACATAAGATTTGCATAATAGGAGGGGAAATGATGACGTCAAAATAGATGAGAGACTAATCGGAAAGGGTTCAGGGGAGGGGAGACTTGGGAGGGGATCATGAGCATGTCATTTCTGTATGTACTGAGGTTGTCAATAAAAAGTTTTGTTTTGTTTTGTTTTTTTAGTTTTTGAGGTAGGGTCTCGCTCTAGCCCAGGCTGACCTGGAATGAGACTATGTAGTCTCAGGGTGGCCTTGAACTCACGGTGATCCTCCTACCTCTGCCTCCCGAGTGCTGGGATTAAAGGTGTGCGCCACCACGCCCGGCTCAATAAAAAGTTAATAAATAAGAATTTGGAGTTTTGTTCTTTATATTTTTTGTTCGCATGTTCTGTCACTAAGGATATAGTAAAATAATTAAGAAATAAGCATAATCTTCAATAGGTTTTAAAACATTTAGAAATAAAGCTGCCATTATACTTGATGTTTATGAATAAAGAATGTTGCTTTAGTCAACATTCTTCTGACGTTTTTAGCCAGGATAATTAAGCAAAAACAAGGCATCTAGCCAGGTGGTGTCACTCGCCTTTTAATCCCAGAATTTGGGAGGCAGAGGTAGGAGGATCACTGTGAGTTCAAGCCATAGTGAATTCCAGGTCAGCTTGGGCTAGAGTGAAACCCTGCCTCAAAAAATAAAGCAAAAACAAACAAATAAATAAATAAAGCAAGCATTTAGATCTGGACATGGTGACTCATGTCTATAATCCCAGCAATCAAGGAGGCTGATGTATAAATTTGAGACCAGGGCTACAGATTGAGTTCTAGGTACCAGGTCAGGACCTGAGAGGTGGCTGGAGAGATGGCTCAGCAGTTAAGGTAGTTGCCTGCAAAGCCTAACCTGGTTTTGATTCCCCAGTTCCCACGTAGCACCAGATGCACAAAGTGGGGCATGCATCTGGAGCTCTTTGCAGTGGCTAGATACCCTGGTGTACCCATTCTCTCTCTCTCTCTCTCTCTCTCTCTCTCTCTCTCTCTCTCTCTCTCTCTCTCTCTCTCTCTCCTTCCAAATAAATAAATAAAATATTTTTTAAAGACATCTAGGCTGAAAAGGAGGAAGTATTTGCAGATAGATGATGTAATGTTGGAACCAGAAATCTCAAGAAACACACACACACAAATCAGTGCTAACAAACAGTTGAGCAAGCTT
>PVHP010052588.1:0-11043 GCA_004024765.1 Zapus hudsonius
TGGATCATATAAAAGAATGGGCTGGTCTAGGAGCCTTAGCAGCTATTCTAATAATCATGTCCTTGGTTTTCTTATGGTGTATTTGCAGAATGCAAAGGTCACAAAAACGGAATGCAGCCATGGTTATCCAAGCCTTTTCAGCCATAGAAGCAGGACAGTCTCCTCATATTTGGCTAGCTGCCATAAAGCAGTGATGTTAAAAAAGAACGAGATTTTTCCCTTATCTGTGACACTATGCTGAATTGGTAGTCAGAGTCGGGTAAGTCCCATGAAGTTACATATCAACCTAAGACAGGGTTTTGACGTCTGGAGGTCAGAATGCCAATGACGGGTAAGAATGTAATCAGTCATGGGCAACCTAAGACAGACACGATTCCAACTCCAGATGGGAAAAAATTGCTGGCAGCCTTTTGATGCATTTGATTTTTAAAACTAAAAAAGGGGAACTGTAGTGAGCCGTTCCTGTGAGGTAAGCGGGTGGGGCGGCCCAGCCCCATTCCCAGGGCCAAGCCTTGTCACGCCCACCTACTGGAGGCAGCACGGGCTTTTTCTTTGTTTGAGTGCCTGCTGAGAAGATGGCGCTGGCCTCTGTTCTTTACCTCCACGTGGTGTGCATTCCAGAGAATTTATTATCTCCTTGTATGGAAATGGCTTAATGCCTGGCATGCTTCCATGTATATGGACCAATTGTGAATGTATACGTATGTAATGTTGATAGGTGGTAGTTTGACTTAAGAATTCCTGCACATCCTGAGCGCGGGAGGAAGAAGAGAGGAAAAGAGAAGAGAGAGAAGAAAGAAGAATGAAGAAGTAACTAGTAAGATTGTAACTTGCAAGGTTTCTTGAATAAAATGCTGCGGAGAAGAACTCATGGTCGTGTCCTTTCTTGCTGGTCGAGCTTGGACGCGACAATTTCCAATCTATTTTTGTTTTTGCTTGGGATTCCTGATAATCATTTTTGAAGTTTTTTCAAGTCCTCATCAAATTTAATCAATTGATTGTCTAGCTCCTCTCTTAGTTGATTAATCTTCAATTCGCTTAATGTGTTTCTGAATTCATTCATATTTCTCTCCATTAAATTCAGTCTGGAGTCTATGCTTGAGTTAGAAAGCTTCATCTCATTCATGTCGTTTCTCATAATTTCCTTATCAGCCATTAACTGCTTCATGTTTGCATTGCAGTTGTGGTCAGGTGTCATATTATTCTCTTTCCAATTGTATATTTGTTGTCTCCACTTCTTTGCCACTTTCCTGTTCTATAATGGGACTAAGGGCCCTGAGTTGGCGAGTTCCATCTTTGATTTCTGATGGCTTTTTCTGTTCGTTTCTGCCCATGTCCAAGTAGGGGAGTGGGACTCAGGCACCCTGGGGAGTGCTGTTCAGCCCGCTTTGCTTCCAGTGGAAAGATCACCATGTTTGATCTTAGACAGAGGTCTTTCCTGTTTGGAGGTTCTGTCCCCAGAGAGGCTTAGATCTTTACCTGTCTGGATCTCTCTGTATGTGACTGTTTAGTCTTAGAGCTACCACATAGGCCCCTGTCTCCAGTTGTTATGCTGCAGTATAAACAGTCCCAGCACCTCGAAGTATAGAGCCCAGTGTTTTCCCACCTGACTGCACCCTCCTGTCAGTGGCAAGTGGTCCCTGGTTCCCCCCGGAAGCTGCCTGTGCCCTCCCCACCCTGGTAGATGTTCCCAGATGCCTGAGGCCAGGTCCCGCCCAGCAGCTGTGGTCCAGAGTGGGCTCCCGGAACCGAGCTAGTTCAGTTTGCCAGAGGAGCGCGTCTGCCAGTGTATGTCTGTGGGGGGGGTCTCAGGGAGAAGTGCACCCAAGAATCGCTGGAGGGAGGCTGGAGGAAGGGAGCCCCAGAAGGGAGAGGTGCTCAGCTGGCAAGGGCTCAGGAAGCACCAGAGAGGAGACAACGCTGCTGGTTGGGGCTTGGGGTGGGGGAAGGGCGGTTCTCTGTTCCTCTGGGGAGCAGAAAGCCGCTGGGGAGTCCTGTCCCTTATGGAGAGAGTCCTGGCGAGGCTCCTACTCGTCCGCCATCATGCTCCACCCCCTCTTCATAGTAATTTTGAATCAGTTATATTTTTTAAAAATTCCTGGTCAATTAAAAGTAAGGAGATTAATTATATAGGCAATATAGAAAAATTGGGAACATGCACAGAAACCTTTATTGTAGATGTAAAAATTAGACAAATTTTTAAATATTCAAATAGAATATTGCTTTTTAAGACACATTTGAAAACTAGTTCATTTTCCAATTTGAGATAAAGTTCTGCTAACATTTATAGCTAAAATGCATAGTTTTTTTTAAAAAAAAGAGACCAGTTCTGACAGAAACATTAGTCCAGTTTGACAAAATAGCTAACAAGCCCAAGTGTGATAGTCTTTATCATCATACCAGAAAAATATACTTGCATTCAAAATAGTTTCTATGGTGCTTACAATTACAGTGCAAACTCAGAATACATTTTTACTACATTGTTTTTTATTCATAAAGCTTTTCTATTAAGAGAAGCCAGAATAATCCATATATACTTCAGTTGTTAGTATGCAGACTTCTTCCATCTAGTACTATAAAGTCATATGTAAGATATAAGAGACATCCACCATCTATACAGGCAGAGATGTTACATGATGCCCAACAGCTGCTGACTGATAAAGAAGTCTTCTTTGAAAAAGCACATTTTATTTCAGCAATTAATCCAAGATTTTCATGAGACTAGTTTATTAAATAGGAATATTTCTCATTGAATTGTGGTATTTGTATATCTTATAACCTATATTAACCTTAATTTATAAAATTATTTGAAAATTAGATATATTGAAAAACAGGTAAATTTTCATAATTTATCATATTTTAAAGTGGGTAAGCTGTATTGATAATCACTAAGAAAATAGAATTATATAATGACTTACAGAGGTGTTAGGCATTTTTTTAAATTAATGGATTAAAACCCATCTATACAGCAAATTATCTGTGGAAATTATGTGGTAGAAAGTCCTTCAGGCAATGAATCACCAGCTGGTGATAAATAAAGACAGATTGTTGGGTGGCTCAATTTCACTGGGAAGATGCAGAGATACCGCAATGTCACTAGCATTGTAGAATTATGTTTAATATCCAAATAGACTCCACTTTCTTGGGATCAACATAGAAAAAAGTGCCTACCTACTTGTATTTTTATGAAGCATATCTATATGAAGAGTAAAGAGGATTGTGAGCTTGGCTAGTGTAATAAAATTTAGAGGTAGAATGGTAAATTCAAAGGCAATTTCTATTTCTAACAATGATAAATCACACGTTGGGTAGGTTATATCCAGAATTATGGCTGACTGGACCATGGACCCACTTCTTGTCTCCACATAGGACTAGAGATCCCCCTTTCTCTTTTTTCTCCATTTCCCAAGTTGTCTTTCTTGCTTTAACATCATCCAATCACTCATGGTCATTCTTTCCCAAGTCTGACTTATAAACAATTATTCTGACAAGTGTCTGTGAGCATCAGCAAAAGTCACAGTCTTGCATCTCATAAGGGATTGCTCCGCATAGTCTGAGGTGAAAGGTTAGAAGCCAAAAGCTCTCTGTCTTGTAGCAAGGCCCCTGCTTCCCTCCACATATCAGGCACCTCCTTCCTACATAGGCAAGAGAGAAGCAAACCACAACAAGGACATAAGTTTTTTCAAATGCCAGCATGGTATTCTGGCTGTGACATTAAGCATCTGAGTACTAAGAGTCAAAGACCTGATTTCCTGGGTAGATGTCACAGTGGCAGCTCCACAGATGGTAGAATTGGCATTCCTGTGAGCCCTGGAGCATCTCTGTCTTGCCTTGTAACTGCCTTCATTCACATCGCTTGTCCAGCCCTCACTCCACTGAGAACACAATGACTATCTAGCCAAACTCGCTTCTCTAGTTTGCAAATGTAATTATGTGTGTGTGTGTGTGTGTGAGAAAGAGAGAGAGAGAGAGAGAGAGAGAGAGAGAGAGAGAGAGAGAGAGAGAGAGAGAGAGAGAGAAGGGGAGGAAATCTACAAAGGGTTCATATTTATGCTTGGTCGGGAGGAGGCTCTCTTATTAGGAGCACATTGAAGATGCAAGGTGCACTTTTCAAGAACATGTGTACAGCTGCTAGTTTGTCCAAAACTAAACCAATTACAATACAGAATCTTGAACATGACTTTCAGTATAATGGGGTAAGAGTATGTTACATTTCAGACATGTAAATCCTTTTCAAGAATGGTTATAAGCAGCGGTTTGACAACAACCTGACTGGAATTCTAATCCCACCTTCTACATGTAATGACTGTGTGAGCTCATACTTTTTACCAAACCTGATCTAGAAGTTAAATCATGGAATTAACTATCTTTCCTGTGATCTTGTCTACTGAACTTGTATGTAAGTGTGACTAGGTATTTCCACCTGCATCTCACTTTGGGGTGACTTCTCACTTTGATTACATGTATGATTTTTCTTTATCTCTGAGTCCTTCACCATTTTTTAATCATCTCTGGTCTCTCATTTGAAGGGAAAAAGGGAATGATGGTCTTCCTTCCCTCTCTTCCACCTGGTAGACCTGAGTGACTGGTGTTGCTTTCATGTAAATAATAAGAGTTTCTCACCTCTCCCAGTCTGTTAGGGGAGGGCTCCACACATGTATTTTATCTCCAGATACCTTTTTTGCTTTGTTGTAATATTCCTCTAAACTCTGGGCCTGCAACATGTGTAATTCCTCTAAGATC
This sequence comes from Zapus hudsonius, assembly GCA_004024765.1. Lineage (NCBI taxonomy): Eukaryota > Metazoa > Chordata > Mammalia > Rodentia > Dipodidae > Zapus > Zapus hudsonius. Next base: position 4,744 of record PVHP010052588.1, read on the forward strand.
TAGCTCTACCACCCGTGTGGTACTTTAAACTCTGGGTTTATCATGTACGTGATTCCTCTAAAGTTGGAGTCTACCTTGTCTGTAATAAAACTCTTGACTTTCTTGACCACTCATTTTTTGGGCATATGAATTTCCTGGACTCTGTGTTGGTGCTTTCTCTCTGTTATTCTTCCTTAAATTCTGAGTCAATCACTATGTAATCTCATAATCTTCAACGATGTGGAGCTCCAGGACTGATGTGTCTTGCTCTTATACTAGTGTGTGAATGTTTCCTTTAAATCCTTCATCATGGGCTTCTAGGTTCTGTCTTCCATGTGCATGTGGAACTACCCAGCCTTTTCCTAGATACCAATTTCCCTAAATAAACTACACAATTCATAATTTCTCCTAATTAAACTCAGTAATTCATAAATAAAAAGAAAAAATATATAATGAATTAAGTTTATTGAACAATTATTGTAATGAATGTAAAGTGATTATCCTGGTTTCTTATCACTATTACCAATGAAAGAAGGTCAGGAAATAGGATAGTGTTCAATAAATGAATTTTAATCAGAAAAATATTGTCGGGTGCTTCTCCAGATGTCGGGTTACCACACGGGTCCCTGGCCCCCTGCTAAATGAGCCTGTCTCTCTGGCCAGCAGGAGACCTGGCTCAATCGAGGGAAGGTGAGTGCGGCGGCTGGACAATCACATGCAGCCGGGAGAAGTGTCCAAGCAGATCTCAAAACTTTATTTTAGCATCCAACCCTATATACAATCTAGGGATATGTTGCATTGCCTTGTCTCTTACACAAAGGGGGCTCAGTGAACAGGAACACAGCCAGCAGGAGTAAAACCTATTAGCACTTGTAAACAGGATTTAGGGCTGTCAGCCATCCCCCTGCCTCCTGGGGGGCACAGGTGTGCTAGGAACAAAGGCATGAGCTACCATTCGGGCTCTCATCCGGATGCATATTAAAATTTAGTTCTCAGGTATACAGCCAGGCTGGGTCCAACAAAATATGTTGAACTAAGTTTTCATTAGCTATCTAGGCCTTTCTTCTCTGAAATGTGCACATCTTTGCTGAGTCTATGGAATACGGGCTTAGCCAAGTCAAATCACACAATGTAATTCAGGTCATTTGAATTTTCTTTCCTTGTCATTTCCCATCATGCCTCAGAGTAGCAGCCTTGGAAAGTGCTTCTACCTCCCCATGTAGCACATACTTCTCAAAACATCAAGCTGCCAAGGACACGGATCTCTCACAGAGCCTGGACTCTGCTTTTGAGAGAGAGCACATGATACTTGGAGAGCCAGTGCCTCTTGACTACATGTTCACACTGTACACAGAGCACCGTTCCCTCCAGCAACTGGAGTTATGTGCCCATCCTTTCTCCCTATAACACTTAATCCATGAGGAGTAGAGATAAGGGAATGAGATGAAACTACATTTAACCCTCAATGGCACTATCAAGATAGTCTGCCTGGGGAGCTGCTATTAGTTTTTACATTGTTCTCAGATATAAAACACAATTTCCCCTGTCCATTCTATCTCTAAAAGAATCATGGAAATAAAGACTAGTTCACTCGTGTGTGCAGCTGATTCCCTTTCCATGTGGCATGCACAGTGCCTAGACTGTGACAGCCTCCTGTGCAGACCCCAGTGTGTGTGTTTTGACATTTCCTCAAGGGCCAAGAGCAAAAGCAGGGTGATTACTTCATTCCTCTCCCCTTGTCCTCCCACACCCAAAACCTGTGACTAAAACTTTCATGATAACATCTCCATCAGCTGTAGAACTTTTACTTTCAACAGTATTTTTCCATACACCTTCTGAATAGAATGTTCTGTTTCGAGACCTGGGAAACATATGACCTTTCCCCTACCTTATCTATCTGCAAAGCAGCAAATCCTCTCTAAACTCATTCTCCACTCTGCAGCACAAGTCCAATGGCTATACCATTTATTTTGTGTCTTTGAAGTGCTTTAAATGTTAATTAATTGGAAACAGCCCTCAGCTGTTTAGACTTCACTTCTTGGGATTGGTAGACTTTTCTAGGTTGGTAAGACAACATAGCTCATCTGGGAAGAACAAGGACTCATAATCACTGATTTCTTGCCTACAATGTACACAGGACACATTGCTTATAAATGTTTTAAATGAGGCAGGTCATTAGGTTTTAACAGACAAAATCAAAGTGGGACTCAAAACATGTAAATGTGAATATTTTACCTGGAGTTTAGTTCACTGACCAAGAAAATCTGCTCATTTTCTCCCTAAGGATTTTTGATTGGCATTTTTAATGTATTCTGGCCAACATACCATTTCCTAGCAGTTAAAAGTTTCTCTATTGTGAAGATTTCTATTTCTCTTTGTAATTTGAACTATTTCTCTTTGTAATTTTATTTCTTTATTCTTTAATCAGCCTGTTTTCATACCTCTCAGGCAACAAAACTACTGTTGCTTTGGGAACAGCATCTTAATAAGCTTTCTTCTAATATATTAATTGGGCAGTGTTATAAATAGATTTATTTCTAGGGGAGAGGAAAGTTTTGCACAGGACAGAGAGAAGTAGCACAGATTGTGTTTATAAAGAGGCCTGTGACAAAACATTCACTGATTTCTGCAACAATCCAACATTTTCCAGAGAGTAGGAAAAGCAAAGGTAAGCTTGAAAATACAACTCCTGAGATGGCATCTGTCATGACTAAATAAAGACTTAGTGCTGTGACGCTTCCACTGTCCTGCAAGGTGGACCCTTGCTCTAGTTAGTACATATCTATGGTGATGGAAGGAAGGGCTTTTCTCCCACTACACCAGCATGAAAGGAGCTCTGCAGATGGTGCAAAAGAACTTGAACACTGATGGAAGATAGCTTGGTGACCACTGAGTCTCCTGCTGCTATGGAGCTTGAAAACATACATTTTCCCATGTTTTCACTTCTTTGAAGAGCTAAGGGCCACAACTGGCCATACATCTTCTCATTTACATTTGCCAGACTTGGACAATGTCAATATGACCACCTTTCTTGAGCAACACCCATTTGGAACACACCCGAGCTCAGAGATCATGTGTGTCCAGGATGGCTTTCATGTAGAAGGCCTAAATGTCTAAAATGTTAGCTGTCTGACACTCTATAGAAAAATCCACTGGCCCCTAAATGAAATAAAATAGAGAAAAGTGGCTCTTTATACAAAAATAAAGTCATGAGCTAGGCAACCTATAGCCACAAAGCAAATGAGACAAAAATGCCACTTATAATCAGCACACTGTCTGCTAGCAGAGGAAGCTTGCAGTGGCAGAACATTCTGCCCAAGGGTACTATGTGGCGGAAAAGCAGGCCTGAAGCTCAGAGTGTGAAACCCCAAGCTTTGACAGGGAATGCACTATTTCCCAGGAAGATGGGCAGGAAAAACACAGCACTTTCATCCAGCTTCTCCTGCCTGCCAGGTCTTCAGCTGAGTGGGCACTGAGGGCAAGGATGTCTTCAACAGCTTTCTGATTTGCACAGCTGGGGAAGTTGTAGAGAAGGGTGAAGCATCATGGAGCCCAGCCAGAACACTTGCAGAAACCTTTAGGAATCAACACTGAGAGAACCCCTTCCTCTTTTTTTAAATTTTTTAAAAACTTTTTATTGACAGCTTCCATGATTACAGACAATAAACATTATAATTCTTCCCCTCCCCCTCTCCCATCCCCTCCATCATATCCCCAGCCCCTCTCAGTTAGTCTGTTTTGTTTCGGTGTCATCTTTTTCTAAAATATATATTTATTGTCCATAATGAGTTACATTATTTAGGTGGCAAACAATGAGTTGTTATCCCTAATTCCCCAATGCCCCCCTCCCCATCCCCAATCAGCTGGATATCCTCCTCCGTGGGCCGTCTGGATCAGTCCTTGTGGCATGGATAGCCTAGTACTCAGCCTGCTTCTCCTGGCCCAAGTGTGTTGTTACTGAGGGGTGCCATGCCTCTGGATAGTCTCCCCCACCACAGCTCTCACAATCTTTCCGCCCCCTCTTTCGCTCAGTTCCCTGAGTCGTGGTGGGTGAGTATTAGGGCTGTGAGCTTAGGGGGCTTTGTGTCGAAAATTGTTGGTTTCTGTCTCATTGGCTAATCCTGTGTTGATTTAATGGCTGTGGCTGTGGGTCCCTTGTTCATCCTGACATTCTCTGCAGGGTTCCATATGGATCCTCCCCCTCATGACTGTGGTGGGTCCTCTCTTGCCAGAATCTCAGGTATCGGCCTACAGTTGGTTGGTAGGGTTAGATGGGCCCCAGCTCTCTCGCTGCATCCTGAAAAATACAAACACAATCTCCATCGGAGAGTGAGATCAGTCTAGGTTAACAAATATACACAATTCTGGATTACCTCACAGATAATAAAACAGCTCAGCTAGGCATCCAAGTGATACAGGGCACACAAGCATGAAATCTGGATTTGGTTTTCGAGAAAGTAAAAATCAGAAAGTGCTACAAGATGATCCCACAATGAGTAGGTGTATTTCAAAGCATGCTTTATAAGTAAATGACTCACTCTAGCGGCCTCAGTAACTTTATCATTTAGCTCACCAGGTAGTGGCATCCTGCAATGTATTTGTTGACTGGGTTTACTTAGATAGACTTAAACTATAAGCAGAAATGCTGAGATATTAAAGTCATGGGATGGGGAGGGAATAAACAATGGATCTCCTTTGATACTTCACACTGGGGTACTTGCCCTTATAATGTCACAGCCAGTCAGCCATTCAGGAGGGTCTCTGCTGTTCTCCCTCCATGCTTGACATTTCAACTCATACAACTTCAAGAACATTTTTCTCCCCTACATCTGCCTTTGTTCTCTGTGTGCCTATAACAAATCTCACTCTAATACACTACAACCTGCACCAATTCTGGCTTCTTCCTAGTCCTCTCATTCCATTGTTCTGGTGGACCTCTGCATTTTGCTCAGCTGAATGACTGTGAGGAAAGGTTTGGCTGTGCCTCTTGATTTCTGCATGCCCATGACTCTTTCACTTTGAGCTTCCTTTTTAAAGGCTATTCTTCACTCATCAGAGGCAGAATTAACACAAATTTCCTTCAGTAACATTGCCATATAGTGGAATTATGACTTTCAAAATGTCTTCAGATTTTTCTCTCTACTACTTGTGTATTTTTACTAAAATTACATTTCCTTATTGCCCCACTCTCTCATAATAAATGATAACTCTAAAAGAAAAGAGCTCCAGCATATATAATCTGCCCTATCCTCATCGAGCTTTATCCTTAGAACTCAGCAGCATTGCAACATACAGATTTCGACATGACTGACAGACAGGACTCCTTCCTCTGAGTACATTTTCTATGTGTTCTCATGCCTTCATCTATGTAATGTTTTGTTGTGCTCTCCTGAGATGCTAATACATTGGAAAGGAGGAAAGGATATGAAATCATTATAATAGGGGCACGTGGGCTTTCGCTGCAGGATTTTTGATTTAAACAATTTCTCATGTTAGTATGTGATTTTTTTTGTTGTTTGTTATCCATCATTTCCCAATTTGCACAAGAGCCCAGCAAGATATTCTCAGCCTCATAGAGATATTCAGGGTCTTGAAATAAATAGGTCCCATCAATATTGGTGATTTGTCGCGTCCAAGCTCGTCCAGCAAGAAAGGACACGACCACGAGAGTTCTTCTCCACAGCATTTTATTCAAGAAACCTTGCAAGTTACAATACTACTAGTAGCTACTTCATTCTTCTTTCTTCTCTTCTCCTATTTCTTCTTCTTTTTCTTCTTTCTCTTCATTCTTCTTCTCCTCCTGCGCTCAGGATGTGCAGGAATTTTAAGTCAAACTACAGCCTATCAGCATTACATACGTACACATTCACAATTGGTCCAAATACACAGAAGCATGCCAGGCAACAAGCCATTTCCAAACAAAGAGTCAATAAATCCTCTAGAATGCACAACACGTGGGAGCAGCGAACAGAGGCCAGCGCCATCTTCTCAGCAGGCATTCAAAACAAAAGAGAAAAAGCCCGCGCTGCCTCCAGTAGGTGGGCGTGGCAAGGCTTGGCCTGGGAACGGGGCTGGGCCGCCCCGCCCCCTTACCTCACAGGAACGGCTCACTACAGTTCCCACTTTTTAGTTTTAAAAAATCAAATGCATTAAGAGGCTGCCAGCAATTATTCCCATCTGGACTTGGAATCGTGTCTGTCTTAGGTTGCCCATGACTGATTACATTCTTACCCGTCATTGGCATTCTGACCTCCAGACGTCAGAACCCTGTCTTAGGTTGATATGTAACCTAATGGGACTTACCCGTCTCTGACTACCGAT
>PVHP010052589.1:0-11031 GCA_004024765.1 Zapus hudsonius
ACAGGTGCCCCTCTCCCGTGCAGGTGCCCTTCCCCTCCCCCCAGCGATCTGGTTTCCACCTGCGGGGCTCTGGGAACTCGAGGGGGGGGCTGTGAGCCCACAAGCGGGGTACCAAGTCCTCCTGACTTGTCTTGTTCTGGTTACTACTCTGCAGTCTCTTCCCCAGCCGTTCACGCCTCCTCCCACTCCTCTGCTTCTTTCTCTTGAATGGGAAGGAGGCCCCAGGGCGACGCTGGGTTCTGTTTGAGGTGGGGGCTTACTCTAGCAGCCTGGGGTGTTTTTCAGCCTCCAGCGATTTCTTGGGCTGTAGAGTAGAGGATGCTGGGAATGTCGAATCTGGGGAAAGTGTGTGGTTCCTGTGGTGACACTCCCTCTGGGGAAGACCTGGCAGATTCCTAGGAAGAGTGGAGAGCGCCTGGCTTTGTTAGGTCTTCTGGTGGTGAGGTTTTTAGAGGTGCTCAGACGTCCATTTCAGGAGTTCTTTTCTATATAAACTAGCTGCACACTATAGTGTCCCTGAAATTAGATGGCAGCAATGAATGAAAATACTTTGGAGGAAAAAGGGTTGTAGATATTCTCTCTATACGTTTCTTAAAGGTGTCATAACTTTTTAACTACATGAAATTTGGCGACACTGAATGTGCTTGCATGGGATTACCCAGGACATGTCACTTGTGTTTACCAAAATCTGCTGAGTGAACTAGATGATGACTCAGGACTTCATAATGCAATGGTCTTCTCTATATTTTCTCACAGGATCATTTTTATGTGCTCATTATTAAGGGGGCTCTGACAAATTTCTCATACCTCTTACCGAGCGTGTGGAAATTTCCTTTTTAATAAAAAAGGCAAATTGAAAACATTTAATTTGTACTTTTCAAAAAGTGACCATAAAATGTCAAGGATACCAGCCCGTTTGAGTAGAGTGTAAAGAAGTTTGTGGTGCCAGGATCCATAGAAAATGGGGGAAGGGAGTGGAAGGAAGACCCATGACCTCCACCAAAAAAGAATGCAACTGAAAAGAAACACTTTTAGTCAAACCAGAGTGCCTAAGCTTAATCCCAGCTCTTGGGAGGGAGAGATAGGAGCATTGCCATGAGTTTAGGGCCACCCTGAGACTACATAGTGAATTCCTCCTACCTCTGCCTCCCCAGTGCTGGGATTAAAGGCGTGCACTACCACGCCCGGCTAACAAAATAATATTTTATATGCGATTAAAATCCGAGTGCTTTTTCATGTTATCCTCCTGATAACGTGTGTGTGTGTGTGTGTGTGTGTGTGTGTGTGTGTGTGTGTGTGTGTGGCTTAGGCTCAGTAAAAAAATTTACCTTGTTTGTTCAGGCAAGTCCCTGTTTAAGTCACTGGATTAGATTTGCCAGAGAATACTGTTTGGGGGAGATAAAAAAATACTTAATGTGTATGCAAGTGTGTGAAGGCATATCTGGTTTGGATTTATGAATCTAGAATTACAAAGGCATAGTTAAGTATTGTTTTCTGAAGTATTGTTAATGAGTTTGGTAAATTAACACCAACAGTTTTGATATTCTTTTGGCTTATTAAATAAAAGTAATTGTTTCCTTAGGAAAGGCTAAAAATATAGTCAAGAGACAGATAAGCTTTGTACCTGTGAATCCAAAACATTTTTATGTAAATAACCAGCAAGAGGTGCTGTTAGGAGGTAGAATTTAATTTTGGAACTAGAGTTAAGTACTAGGAATCCACTTTTGGAATTTTTGCCATGGGGTATTTTAAATATGATCTTGGATGTGGTTCCCCCCAATCTTATTAAGTCAACCTGTTCTTAGCTGTACTTTTTTCCCTTTTGTGATGCATAAATTAACAGCCACATCTCAAAACATGTGATAGTAGTCATCTTTAGTGTTTTCTAGGTGAATGCAAAAGTAGTAATGGGAATAAAATTTAGTTTTCTCAGTCAGTGATTGGGAATGTGAGAAAGTTACTTAATTATGACTTTCAGTATCCTTGTGAATCAAATAAAGGTGCTGCAGTAAATAATTCCTGGGAACCATTTCTGCTATGGTTCTCTCCTCCCCCCCCCCCCAGGTAGGGTCTCTCTAGCCCAGGCTGACCTGGAATTTACTATGTAGTCTCAGGGTGGCCTTGAACTCACAGCCATCCTCCTACCTCTGCCTCTGGAGTGCTAGGATTAAAGGCGTGCGCCACCACGCCCGGCTGTGCTATGGTATTTTTTATTTTATTTTTTATTAAAAGACTTGAGCTTCATGGAAGCCAGGGCAATCTTTTCCCTCCTTGTCCCCACCCCTGTCTTCCTCTTTCCTTCCCTTCCCTTGTGTCTTATAGAGCTCTGGCTGACCTGCATTTGCTAAAGTAGGATGACCTTGACCTGATCCTTCTGCTTCTACTTCCCAAGTGCTGGGATTACCAGCATGAGCTACCATGCTTTTTAAATTTTTTTATTTTTTTGAAACAGGGTTTCTTGTAGGTAGCCCTTGCTGCCCTCAAACTTTCTGTGTAGCCAAAGCTGCCCTTGAACTTGCCTCCCCTTCCACATGCTGAGCTGCACCACAGACCTTGTGTACCGTCTTTTTCAGGCACATGTCTTGGAGGGCCTTGTATAGGCCGGACACTGTCTTGGTATGTGGGACTATCCGTGAGACATTGCTGCCTTAGGAAGCTCCAGTGTACACTTACTTTCTTCCTGTGCAGTTTTGTTCAATTAGGAAGCTAGTGAAATGGTAGCACACCAGGAAACATCTCTAAGTTACTTTAAATAAATTCTATTTTGGCTAGTGTATTTTATTTAATGTCTTGTATTGAAGCAGTAAGTAGAAAAAAAAAGTACCATTTGATGTTCTAAGAGCTGAATTTTAGACAGATTTTCCATGTGTGCTTGCTGCAGTTTTGTAAATACCATTGTAATTAAAGTAGATGTCTGTTTCCCTCTTTCTCTCTTTCTCTTTCTCTTTTTCTCTTTCTCTCTCTCTCTCTTTCTTTCTTTCTTTCTTTCTTTCTTTCTTTCTTTCTTTCTTTCTTTCTTTCTTTCTTTCTTTTTCTCAAGTGGGTAGGGGGCCGAGGAGACTAGTGGAAATGGGCACACCAGGGCCTCTTGCCACTGCAAATGAACTCTGGATGCATGTGCTACTTTGTGCATCTGACTTTACGTGGGTGCTGGGGAATTAAGAACCTTTGCAAATAAGTATCTAACCCTGAAGCATCTCTCATGCCCTGTTTCCCTTGTGCTCTTCTCTACCTGCCCTTCTCTGCTTTCCTTCATGCTGGAACCCTTGCTCGGCAAGTGCTCCCCCAAAGTTACACTCCCACCCCAAAATAAATGTTTTTAAGTGAAGTATAGGCATTTTTTGTTGTTTGTTTCTTTTTGGTTTTGTTACCTGTGATCTCTGAGTGGTTGCAGGCTTTTGGGCTCCTTATTCAAAGAATTGGAGAAGACTCACACTAGTAAAGCATGCTGGACATGGTGGGGGCACTTTAATCCTAGCATTTGCCTGAACAGGGTTGTTCTAGTTCAGTCTGGGCTGGAGTGAGACCCTGCCTGGAAAATAACCAGCCAAACAAAAAAAAGGAAAGCAGTCTGAAGCTGTATTCAAGAGCAAAGTATGCTGTCAGCAGCAGGTCACCTGAATGGTGGTGGTGTCACGGCCCCTCCCACTTTTTAAACAGTCCACTAAAAGGACAGGTCTTCTGCTGGGGGCATGGTGTGAGTGATGTTCTGGTTGGATTGACAGATCTTGATTACCCTTCGATTGACACATCTGATTTTAATTCTGTGTGTGTCCTGTTATACATAGGCATAAGGTGTTAAATAGGGGATAAATAAATTTCACTCTAAAAGTTTACTCAGGACACAATTTGCCTTACTGCACATGCACCCCAAACAAGTTCAAGCTGCTGTTCTTCTCCTGGATATATTTAAGAACATATTCAAGCCGGGCGTGGTGGCGCACGCCTTCAATCCCAGCACTCTGGAGGGAGAGGTAGGAGTATTGTTCAAGGCCACCCTGAAACTACATAGTGAATTCCAGGTGAGCCTGGGCTAGAGTGAGACCCTACCTCGGAAAACCAAAATGTGTGTGTGTGTGTGTGTGTGTGTGTATATATATATATATATATATATATATAAATGGGCACTGGGGGGTGGAGAAGCCTGTTTCATTGCTTGGAGTAGGGTATGTGTGCAGTTCATTGCAGGTGGGGATCCTAAGTTCCCAACAAGTTGCCGGTGCATTGTTTAGAAAAAAAGGTAGCATTGTCTTTTTTTCAAGATTATATGCTTGCCTGTCTTAGTTTGGTTATTAAAATGTTTTTATTGGCATGTATATGTGCATGCCAGGGTCTCTTGCCAGTGCAAATGAATGCCCATCCAGCTTTACCTAGCTGGCAGGCTTTGTAAGCAAGCACCTTTAACCACTGAGCCATCTCCCTGGCCCCTCAGTTTGGTTATTTTTTAAAAAAAATATTCATTTTCAAGCAGAGAGAGAGAGAGAGAGAGAATGAGATTGCACCAGGGCCACCACCTTGTGGGTCTGTCTTATGTGGGTCCTGGGGAATTGAACCCAGGGCCTTAGGCACTGTAGGCAAGTGCCTTAACCACTGACCCATCTCTCCAGCCCATTTTGGTTATTTTGAGACAGGTTATGTATGTCTTTGTGTAGCCCAGGCTGGCCTGCAACTTACTGTGTTGCCCAGGAAGATCTTGAACTCACTGTATTCCTCTTGCCTCTGTCTCCTGAGTACTGGGTTTAGCGGCATGAGCCACTATGCCCAGCTGCAAAAGGTTTAAGGGACGCTTATTAGTAAATACAACTGCGGGTTAAGTGTCTAGATGAGGTGCATTTTTATACTGGGCTCCAAAGAATGTATTAGTCAAAGCTTTGAAGGGAATGAACATTTAGTTAAAAGATCAGTGTGTTTGTAACCCAGTAGGAGTTTTAGTATGGAGTGAAAGCTACACACATTTAATCCCAGCACTCCGGAGACAGAGGTGGGAGGATCACTGTGAGTTCCTGGCCACCCTGGGCTAGAGTGAGAGCCTGCCTCCAAAAAAAAAAAAAAATTAATGGAAGAAAGGTTTGTTTTGGCTCATGATTACAGTAGTCTCATATGTTTGAATACTTGGTCCCCAGGCTAGTGGATCTGTTTTAGGAAGGATCTGTTTCAGGAGGTAGGGGGTTGTTGGGGGTGGCCCACTTCTCTTCCTCCCTGCTTTCTGATTCTGGTGGGATGTGACCTATGACCACCATGCTCCTGCCTTTCCATGTCACTTCCTCTCAAATCTATTAAATATTAAACCCTTTTCCTTTCATTAGTTACATCTGGTCTGGTACTTAACACAACAGAAAGTAACTGATACAGGCCTTACGAGTGTTTAAGGTATTACCACATCTATTTTTGTGTTCTGTTTTAGTTAAAAAATACTATACATCATAAATTTACCCTCTTGTTAAGCGTGGGGAGTGGGTTCTTGTGAGGCAGGGCCACATGTCTCAGACTAGCTGTTTCAAATCTGTGGTTTCCTGCCTCTACTTCTCAAGTGCTTTGGGTCACAGGCATGTGCCACCATGCCAGACTCCTAACAGACTTTTTTTGGCTGGGGGGGGGGGGGTGTGATACAGTGGGTGTGTGTGTGCAGATGTGCATGTCCTGTGTACTGAGCATTCTCCTTTTCCCTTACCTACCTGCTTATTTGAAATGGAGACTTCCACTTCTCACTCAACTCAGAGCTGCCTTTTTCTCTTCCCTCTATAGCCCTATCCTCTTAACTATTATTAATTGCACAGTTAAGAGCCTTTCATTATATATTGTAAACAGAGCTACAACTTTTCCTCTTGCTTGACTTAAATTCTGCACCAATTGAATTTCCTCCATTTCTACTTTGTCTCTGAGTTTGATTGCTTTAATTATGTCATATAAATGGAACTCTGGGGATTTTATCTCTCTTATGATTGGCTTATTTAATGTTTCTTCACGTAGTATATGATAGAATTTCCTTATTTTTTAAGGCTGAGAACTTCATTGGATTGCATGTACTACATTTTCATCCTCTTACCACTGAGCAGCCTGCTTCCACTTGGGGTGGAACATGAGTGTGTAACTGTACCTATTTTTAAAGGCTTTATCTAGCTTTCTTTCTTTCTTTCTTTTTTTTTTTTTAGGTATATCCGACTTTATGGGAGAAAATTTAGCAAAGAAGATCATGTTCTTTTTATTAAGTTATTGTATGAGCTGGTATCAATTCCCAAACTGGAAATCAGCATGATGCAGGGGTTTGCCCGTCTCTTGATCAACTTACTAAAGTAAGACCATTTCCTGTGACTTCTGGGAAGATTATGTTTCTTCTAGCTTTTAGGGGATGAGAACAGATTTGAGGAAAAAGTCACAAAAAAATTTTAGACTAAGTGTACTTGTATATTTTAATTAAAAATTCTGTTTTCTTTATGAAGTCTTCAATTGTACACATGCTGCCTGATTAATTTATGCTAATTATTTTCTCTATATATGACATAAAACTCTTGAGAACATAGGGGATCATACATTCTTTTACTTATCCCAAAGTATCCTACACAAGATTAGAAGCATAGCTGGGCGTGGTGGCGCACGCCTTTAATCCCAGCACTCGGGAGGCAGAGGTAGGAGGATCGCCATGAGTTCAAGGCCACCCTGAGACTACATAGTGAATTCCAGGTCAGCCTGGACTAGAGCGAGACTCTACCTCAAAAAACCAAAAAAAAAAAAAAAAAAAAAGAAGCATTACGTATTACATAAATGATGTAGAAAAATAGGAAGTTCATCTACAATAGTGGTGGCCCACGTTTTTCTCCTTGAGTTCTGTGTTGTTTGAGGAACAGAAAGAAGCTGGTGCATTGCTCTTTTTTTTTTTTATTTTATTCATTTTCAAGCAGAGAGGGGGGTTGGGTACTGGGGAATTGAACTTGGGTCCTTCTTTTTTGTAGGCAAATGCCTTAACCACTAAGCCATCTTTCCAGCCCTTTCTTTTCTTTTTTTAAAAAAACAAATTTTTTAATATTTTATTCATTTTCAAGGAGAGAGAGAGAGAGAAAACCAGGGCCACCACCTTGTGGTCTGGCTTATGTGGGTACTGGGGAATTGAACCCAGAGCCTTTTGGCACTAGAGGCAAGTGCCTTAACCGCTGAGCCATCTCTCCAGCCCTGGTGCATTGTTCTTTTCTTTTTCCCTTGGTTTTTCAAGGTAGGGTCTTGCTCTAGCCCAGGCTGACCTGGAATTCACTCTGTAGTCTCAGGGTGGCCTTGAACTCATGTAATCCTACCTCTGCCTCCTGAGTGCTGGGTTGAAGGCGTGTGCTGCCATGCCTGGCTGATAACTTTTTTTTGTTTGTATGTTTTTTTTTTTTGGTTTTTCGAGGTAGGGTCTCACTCTAGCCCAGGCTGACCTGGAATTCGCTATGTAGTCTCAGGGTGGCCTTGAACTCATAGTGATCCTCCTACCTCTGCCTGGGATTAAAGGCATGTGCTACCATACCCGACTTCCTTCCTGGTGCATTGTTCTTAATGCTGTCTTCTGCCAACCATTGGCTGTGGACAGAGAAAAGCAAATCTCACTTGACCTGTCCTCCCTGTGTCAGGTATGTTTTATAAACACGCATCTGAATGTGAGTCCATAAGGAGGGATTTCTTTTTTTTTGTTTTAATTAGGAAAAAGGAACTTCTTTCAAGAGATGATTTAGAGTTACCTTGGAGACCACTTTATGATATGGTGGAAAGAATATTATATTCCAAGACAGAGCACCTAGGATTGAATTGGTTTCCTAAGTAAGTGTTTCAATTAAAGTACTTCTTTGGGGGTATTTGTGATTTATTTATTTATTTATTTTTTTAGATTGAACACATTGGAATGGCATTGGGTTATTTAAAATAAGCAGATACTCATTTTAATATGCTCATTTCTGTGGTGTTTTGTTTTGTGACAGGGTCTCACTGTAGCCCAGGCTGACCTTGAACTAAGCTGGCCTCAGCTTCCTGAGTGAGTGCTTGGGATCCAAGGTGTGAGCACCCCACCCAGCTTGTGCTCATCTCTGTATAACTTGACTAAGACAATTCACTGCCCTCCAGAAACTACCTGAAGCTGTGCTTCTTCTGCAAGGCTTCCCTGTGATCCCTGGATAGGAGGGTTTTTCTGAACTCTTACCCGAGAAGTAATGCACATTTGTCATTCATGTGCTTGAATTCTTGAAGTACAACAAACGCTTCAAGCAGAGTAGCCTTGCAAGTTCTGGAGGGCACACACATCCCGAAAGATACCCACCACAGCTAAAGAAGTGTCAGCCAGGGCTTTAAAAAAATTCTGTTTTGAGCTGGATGTGGTGGCGCACGCCTTTAATCCCAGGAGGATCACCATGAGTTCGAAGCCAGCCTGAGACTACACAGTGAATTCCAGGTCAGCCTGGGCTAGAGTGAGACAGACCCTAACTCGAAAAACCTAAAAAAAAAAATTGTTTCGGTTTTTCCAGGTAGGGACTCACTCTAGCCCAGGCTGACCTGGAATTCACAATGACCTACCAATTCTCCTAGCTCTGTTTTTTGAAGTGACTATAATCTCATTTTATTGGCTCTTTCTCTTCTTATCTCCTCCCCCTTCACAGTGCCTGAATCTCTTAGTAGCCATAGATCTGGGGGTGGGCTCAACACCACAAGCCTCAGCACTGTTTTCTTGGTAGCTTTAGCCTTTTCCTGGAATATACACTTAGTCAACCCACCAGAGCCTCTTTGCTTTCTCTGGGCATAGAGTCTTTTCTCCTTTTGCAAGCAAGTGCCTTTAACCATATCTCCAGCCCCCTTACTTCCCTTTTTGTACCATGTCACTTTGTGGGTCTGGTGCTTGCTGCTTTTCTTGCAGAAAGTCCCAGTGAGTTTTAGGGATGTTGACCATGTTTGACCAAAAGGTATTTGTTCTTTGTAAATTTGGGCTCTCCTCTGCTTCACCCTCTGAACAGCACATGCCTTCTGCCATGCATGGCAGAGCATCAGTTTTAGTACTTTTTTTTTTTTTTAAATATTTTATTTATTCATTTTCAAGCAGAGAGATACAGAGGGAAAGAGAGAGAGAGAAAGAGAGAGAGAGAGTGCACCAGGGCCACCACCTTGTGGGTCTGGCTTATGTGGGTCCTGGGGAATTGAACCTGGGGCCTTAGGCACTGGAGGCAAGTGCCTTAACCGCTGAGCCATCTCTCCAGCCCCAGTTTTAGTACTTGACTTTTATTTAAGAGTATAAACTATTCTCCGGGCGTGGTGGTGCATGTCTTTAATCCCAGCACTCGGGAGGCAGAGGTAGGAGGATCGCCATGAGTTCAAGGCCACCCTGAGACTACATAGTGAATTCCAGGTCAGCCTGGACTACAGCAAGACCCTACCTTGAAAAACCAAAAAAAAATAAATAAATAAATAAACTATTCAAATATTTAGTCTTTGGTTTATGTTATTTCCTAGTAATGTTTTGAACAGTAAAATACCTTGCTAATCATTGGCTTGCATATATGTTCTGATGCTTCAAGGCCTTTAATTTTTGTAAATTTTAAATTATACTTTGAATGTGCAAAGTACAATATAATGATCTGTCCTTTGTGCTAAGTGATTTCAGACTACTAAATAGCATTTCTGTTGACAGGGGCTTCGTCCATTTGTAATCTAGCTACTTAATGCTTCCAATCTTAGCAAGTTTGGCCTAAAATATTTTAAAGTATGTGATTAAAAGTTATTTATTTATAAACAGGACCTTGTTAAATAGTCTGGCTTTAGACTTGCTTTGTAGTCCAGGCTGCTTTGAACTTGAAATCCTCTTGCCTTAGTTTTCCAAGTGCTTATCGTAGACATAAGCTACCACATCTACTTATCTTTCAATTTTTGGATTCATTTTGTTTTCTTGAGGCAGGGTCTCACTATGGTCCAGGCTGACCTGGAACTAACTATATTATAGCTCTGGCTGGTTTTGAACCCTCCTACCTCAGCTTCATAAGTGCTAAGATTAAAGGGGTGAGCCAATATGTGCTTATTTTCCAATTTTTAATAGCTGTTTCCTATCATAGCATAGTGATTTGTCATACATACATACTGATTTCATGAAGAATTTCATTATGTATTTAAGATATATATTTTTTTATCTGTAAGAGGGGTGGAGAGGAAGAGAAAAGAGTATATATATGGGCACACTAGGGCCTCTTGCCACTGCCAGCAAACTCTGGACACATGAGCACTTTATGCATCTGGCTTTACATGGGTCCTGGGGAATCTAGTCCTGCTGGCTGGCTTTGCAGGCAAGCGCCTTTAACTGCTCAGCAATCTCCCCAGCCCTTATATACCTGTGTTAAAATTTTCACACATAAATTAAATCTTAAAGGACTTCTCTGTGTAGTTTCTCTCATAGTGTCATACATGTTGTTACTTCCTATGTCCTGGGTTCACTAAGGCCAGCAGTCTGAGCTGTCGACAGCAAACCTGTTAGACTTGTGATGAAAGTGAAGCGATGGAAATGTCAAGGGTTGAACAGAGTCCACAAGTAACCATAAGTTTAGGTCCCATTGGATTTTAGACAGGAGTTACAGGTAGATTGGTAAGAACTCATTTATTTCCAATAGCTTGTATGTTAAAATAAGGAAACCCTGGTCAACAACAGAAATGCTAAAATTCTCCATGAAAGTGAATTATACAGTGTACAATACACTTCTACAAATTTTTGTTAGGAAAGCATAATCAATACGAAAGTATTGTGAAGATGCCTGGTAAGTGTTGCTTCTGCTGTGGGGAGCTTGGCATGGATTGGGCTTGACTGAGCTTTCTTTTTTTTTTTGGTTTTTCGAGGCAGGGTCTCACTCTAGCCCAGGCTGACCTGGAATTCACTATGTAGTCTCAGGGTGGCCTTGAACTCACGATGATCCTCCTACCTCTGCCTCCCAAGTGCTGGGATTAAAGGCGTGCGCCACCACGCCCAGCCCTGTTTTTTTGTTTTTGGTGTGTGGGGGGGTGGAGGCTGGGTCTCACTCTAACCCAGGCTGACCTGGA
>PVHP010052590.1:0-10957 GCA_004024765.1 Zapus hudsonius
AGAAGTCATTGATATTTTTAAAATATATTTTTCAAATAAAGAGGGGCCTATAAAAGACTAATTAATATATTTGAATATGGAGTTATGATGCATTAAAGAATAATTCTAGGGCTGGAGAGATGGCTCAGCAGTTAAGGCACTTGCCTCCAGTGCCTAAGGCCCCTGGTTCAATTCCCCAGGACCCACATAAACAAGACCCACAAGGTGGTAGCCCTAGTGTGTTCTCTCTCTGTCTCTGTCTCTCTCTGCTTGAAAATGAATAAATAAAATATATAATAAATAAAATATTTTCAAAAAAAGAATAATTCTAGAAATGTACAACAGACCATGTTCTCCCAGAAATGATACAAGGCAATGGTGGGTATGGATGGTGGGGACATATCTGTGAAGGCAGAGAAACATCACTGTGAATGGCAATTGGATCAGAAAGCCACTCTAATCATGAGATAGGTATCAATAAGAACTGAAGAGGAGTCTAAGGAGGCTTTGTCTTATGTATTTCACTGTAACCTATATCCTCTTGACTCCCTTGAAATTTTCACCAACGAATACCCTACTTCTATTCCAAAACACTTCCATGTGGGTGTATTAGATTGCTGTGTCCGTTTCCAATATTAGTATCATGTAAGAAAGAAGGGTGTGTATATTCACACACATTTTGAGGCATCACCAAAGACTCTGTGTGTGTGTGTGAAGACCATTGTGTGGTGTGTGCAATTTGTGGTATATGTACATCTAGGGGCAGATACATGTTTCAGGTGTGTGATTTCTTGAGAGAGGGTCTGTCCCTAAACCTGGAGCTGCTGTCCATCAGTGATCCCCATTGAGCCTCTGGTCCTCCCCATCCCCACTCTGTAGCAGACTAGGGTTACTGAGCTGGGTTATGGCAAGTCATACTTGGCAGTCCCCTGTCCCAGAGGTATTCATGCTTAAGTGGGAATGTTCTTAAACTTGGAGCCATCTCTCCAGCCCATCACCAATGAGCTTTTAATGTTGTAACAGGCTCTTCCTTCAGTTAGATCTACTTTTTTTGCACATTGTCACTGACACTGACTGCTGTCAGGGACATACTCCGGAGATTCATCTGTGAGCTCCTCTTCCTATAAGTTCTTCTCTATTTCGGTGAGAACATACAATATGACATCTATGTGTTTTACCACATTTATATTGTACCACAGAGAATTACTATTATAAACCATGTCACTTTCTGGGATTTCCTCTATCAAGATAGGCTGTTTTTGAGAGAAAGTAAGATATATGTAATATTGTCAGAATAAGCCTTTAAAAAAAATCACAAATGAAAAAAAAACACATTTGTTGACTTCAGCCATGATTGACACCTAATTTCATAAGAGGAGGAAATCTTCCTAGAATCAGAATCCATTGTGCATTCTGAACTCTGAATCTCCTTCACCTGCTCAGGCAGGGTTTCCTTTAGTCTGAGTGGAACTGTGGGGTGAACCATGAAACATGCACAGGAAACCCCAGTTGATAACACTTCTTATCAAACACCAGAGCCACTGGCAGAATGTACATGATTGTCCTAAGCATACACCATTAGGATGGACAGGGCACACGCAGAAAGCAGTGCAGGTTAATTTCATGTTCATAAGAAAAATCGTTACAAGTATATGGACACATATCTATTAAAGTCCTCACTTGTATGGGAGGGAACACTTACATTCTCTACAGCTGGATTGTAGAAATTCAGAATTCATGGAAGACACTGCTATCACTCTTCAAGGGCTGCTTATTAGGCAGTCATATTTGAGACCAGGAAGGATGTGGCACTGCAATGTATTAGAGAATAGAACTAACCTTCTGGGAGTGATCAAGGGAGATAGACCCATCAGCAAACTGCTTGCCTGGATTCCCATTACCCATGTCAAAAAATGCCATTTTGGCTGTGGGGGTATAAGATTGGAATACCAGTTCTGAGGAGACAAAGGCTGCTGCATCCCTGGGCCTCCGAGCTGAGCTGAATTTCAGGCCAGTGAAAGATCTGTATCAAAAAAAATAAGGTAGATATTTCTGAGTAATGACACCGAAGGTTGTCTTCTGGTCCTCCACACATACTCCTATGCAAGTGGACCTTCACACACAAGTGAAGCCTCTCGCTCCCCCCCTACACACAAAAGCTGCTGAGGGTAGGCATTTGTTCACTCCTGGGTATCTAGAATGATTGAGGGCAGACTCATTTCTCAGGTGCCAAGCAACAGTGGGTATCAGACACACAAGTCTCTTACCATTCTTTTAAAAATTATTTTATTTATTTGCTTATTTGAGTGAGAGTGTGAGAGAAAGAGAAAGAGGCAGACAGAGAGATTGGGCACACAAGGGCCTCCAGCCACTGCAAATGAACTCCAGACAGATGTGCCAACTTGTGCATCTGGCTTTGAGTGAGTACTGAGTACCGGGTCCTTGGGCATTGCAGACAAAGTCCTTAACCACTAAGCAATCTCTCCAGCCCTCTTACCATTATTTAGGTGTCTTCTAGGAATACATTTTGGACTTAAGTTAAAACTTTTAACTATTTACTCTTGGGGGATGAGTCAGGAGGTGGGTTACAAAAAACATATGTAGCTAGCTCCAGGATTATGTATAGATACTGCAGGTGTCTAAGGATGAAATCAGGGATCCATTTGTCTGTGAGAATTGACATGAGACTGGGGATTGAATACATGAGTAGAAGTGTGCCTGGCTCCCTTAAGTCTATAAATGAGTAAAACAAGTTGAGTCAGATTAATCATTCAACTCTAAGAACGAATAATATCTACAGACACTTCATCTCTTGAAGGACAGAGTCCCCTTTCAGAGTTATGAAAATGTAGTAGAATTACTTATAGTTGGCACTTGTGTTACATAAAAAATGCAGTAGATACCACTGAATAGTATACTTTAATATGGTTAACTTCATGAAATTCACCTAAAATGATTATGTTCCAAGTAACTTAAATTCCATACTGCTCGATTTGATCCTATATCAACTTTGGTGCTCTGAGTGACCCTTCCCTGAACCAAACCCATAAAGGAAGTCACAGGGACTGGTGGAGATGAGGTTCATTCAGGATCTTATTCTCCTCAGGAAGAGGTGACAGAACCTTGCTGTGTCTGAGGGACCAGATATCTTGTCCATGAACCCCCTGAGAAGTCTGAGACACAGTGGAGAGTGAGGGCTGAGGTGAGGATCCAGGCATTCTGAGGCATGAGGCTCTCGTTATTATATAGGAAGATGCCTATAAAATATAGAAGAATAATATTGTGAATGGGAAAGGATCAGAGAATTATTGGCTTTAAATTTTCATTCACAAACAACAAAATTCATAAAAGTGACATGAAATTTATACATGTACTTGCATTCTCTGGTTACTTCTGAATGAAATTAGAAATGTCATTTTTAAAAAAAAAAATAGAAAATCCAGGATTTTGTGTAGACTTCTTTCTTGAGGTGATACTTTTATTTTTTTATTACTAATATCATGTAACATGTAGAATGATCAGATTTGAAGGAGTGGAGACCTCCCATTTCTATCATGAACATGTTGTGAGATTTCAGAAATATCCATGTTTCCCTTCACCATTTACCTCATAAGTGTGAGGACCTCAGTTTGAACCCCACTATTCACATGAAGTTCCAGGCATGGCCTATAATCCAAGGGCTGGGAAGATGGAGACAAAAAAACCCCGAGGCTCTCTGGCCAGATAGTCTAGTCTAACTGGTGATCCCCAGACCAATGAGACAGCATTTTGCAGGAAGGCTACTGGAGGTTGTTCTCTGTTCTCCACATACAAGCATCTATACATATACACACTTCACACATACAGAAATAATGTACCTCATTCTTTAAAGAATTATTACTTTTGACATAATCAATGTGTATTTTGACTACACTTTGATTCTCCAGATAAGCATCACTACTATTGATTTCATTTTTTATCTTTATTACTTTAGTCTGGGGTAATATTTTTTTACTAGAATTTTGTCACTTTAATAAATTAATCATACAAAGAATATTATACATATATAGGTATACATATCCAAAGTAAATGTCTCTAATTTCTCCTACACCTTTTTAAAATGGGTTATTCAAAGATGTATTTGAATTTTTCACAAATTCAATTTACATTAACCTGTATTATGAATTTCATTTGAACATACTGTTTACAAATAAGATTCCTAAAACTAAAGAAAAAAATAAATAAATTCTCTTACTCAGGCTGAGATGATAAACAATTTCTTCACTTACAATAATTTTACACTTCTGTTTTTGAGAAGAATTTTTTGGTGCCACACATTCTAACCACCTGCCAACATCACAGGGTCCTACGAGTCCTATTGATAAGGTGGTGAAGGTCTTAGTCTTATTCAAAAACTTTGCCAAAATGCTACATATCAGTGACTAGAACAAAATTAACATCCCCACTAAAGAGAAACATAAATATTCAACATCTGCTCTGCTGAATCTACTAAATACCATGGTCAAACAAAAGAGGGGTATTTGTAAAAGGCAGCAAAATTGTCATAAAGGTTAATAAAACATACTATATTTTCAAAAATTATGTGAACACATGACCATGTAAGCACATAGGTAGGATCTTTCCTAAAATCTTGGGGAAATGAATGTAAATGACCACAAAGCTTATTGTCTCTTTCACCACAAACTTAACTGTGGTAGGCATCTAAAATGTTAATCATCATGATAAGCTACAAAGGTAAACCCCTTCTCTTAGATTTGCAGATATAATTAAGTTTATAAGTTGGTGAAACTTGCATTGGGAGGTTACTTGGACAGACATGAGCTAATTGCATGCACTCTTTCCAAACGGATACATTTCTTTAGCTGAACTCAGAGAAAAGGATGGAAAAAACCTATAATGCCCTTATCCTATGGCTGCCTCAAAGTAAGGAACCACAGTCATTCTCCAGTTTCTAGATGTACCCAACTAACAGCTAGAAGGAAAATGGGACAGTCCTCCCTACAGCTCCAGTGGAAGATTTCCTGCTGACAATGACCTTGGACTAGAACCCTTAGCTCCTACAAGATGGCTGCCACAATCTGCCCCTTGACTTCCTCCAATGAGGTCCTCAGCAGAGAATCTAACAATACCATGCCTAGACTTTAAGCCTTCGGAAAGTGTTTCTGCCTTAATTTCCCGAATTTATGGTGCTTTTAAAAATGTTTCTTTTAGCAAGAGCTAAGTAGAGGAGGTGGGTTACAGGTTGAAAATACCCAAAGTCATACAAAGAGCACCTAGGTAAAAGAAAGATGATATGTGAATGAGGCAGGGGTCAGGAGTTGTTTGTTAACAGTGAATTTGGCTTGTAGAGGAGATAGGTGGGTAGGAAAGGGCATGGGACTTTCCACCTTTCCAAGACTTTCAAAGGTGATGGGATTCACCTTCCCACAGTTGTTGGAACAGCTGAAGGATCCCAAGTCAGGAGTGTTGGACTCCAGAAGACATTTTTGTGAGGGACTGAGTCCTATGCTAAGTGGCCAAAGTGGAAACTTGAAGGGGGGAGGACAAAAGTGACATACCAAACCTCTATTCTTTTACTATCAATGCATGTTTCCTGCTGTTTCTGAAGAGGACTGAATTTGGTGGCAGATTTGGGGCAGGGTTAGAGCAGAGGGCTAGAAGGAGTCAACTGCAGTGGGGATTGTGAATAGCCTTGGTTTAGGAAGACATGCTCTCAGAGGCAGCTAACTTCAATCATGAGCTCAAATTGAGAGTGTAAAAGAGTTGAGTAAAATATTCATGATAAACACATGTACCTGGTGATGTGTGAGAAAGAAAGCCAGGCTCTGTGATCAGAGGTGTCATCAGGGAAACAAGGTGACATTTGCTTTGATGAATTCTCCAATGCTCCAGGTTGGATCTCTGCTTTCATCTCGGAATCTTGATTTATTCAACAGATAAGAGGGCAGATATAGCTCTGAGGAGCAGGAGGGGAGGGGAAGACACAGTGATTAAGCATCTAGGAAAGATATTTACACAAGAATGCAAATTCATAATGAGAACTATAATGTCAAAAATACTGATATATTTCTATTAGCATGGTCAGCATGACTTTGTTGCCACAAACAGATCTTCACAGAAAGTCAACACACAGTAAAAAAAAAAATAAGAGTCTTAGTATCCTGAAATTAGAGAAAAAGCAGGCCTTGAGGATGCTTCCAATGTCCTAAGAGCCTCACAGCAGTGGGGTACTTGCCAACTGGACTCATACATTTCTACTCTGAAAGCAGCATCTCCTGATATATTTTCTTGGTAAATTGACAAGCATTGACATCGAGATTAACTCTCTAATCAGACATTATTCTTCATTGTAGAGCATACTGCCTGAAATTTACTATACTTTTAAACAGTATACCTGCTTATACCAGAAGTTCCTTGAGCTAGGGGCTAACTGACCCTTACCAGATTTGATAATCTTAGCAGCCAGCATAGTCCCTGACCCATTAGCAGTAGGTAATGATGAAAGAATCAACTGATGGTGAAGGGTAAAGGAACAACGATGTACATAGTAGATACATGCACAATACAATAGTCTTTTCTTCCATCCTTCATCTTTCCTCCTCTGAAGAGGTGTGGCCTGCTTTGCCTCCTTTCTCCAATCAAACACTGAGTTTAGTTTCTAAGAAAGTTGAGGAAATGTGCTCAGCGACTTCTAACTATGCTGTAGTTATAGTCTCTCATTGTTGGGACAAACAAACCGGATCAGAAGCAGCTCATGGGAAGGATAGGGTTTCTTTCAGGCTTACAGATTCTAGGGGAAACTTCCTAGTGGTGGAAGAAGCTGCCTCACTTGACTATACATCACAACAGAGAGACAGCAGCCAGAGCTCAGGCTGGCTCTGAACACACACCTAGGACTGGACTCCACCTCAAGGTCTGACCAGGTGATACACTTCCTTCAGCAGGGCTCCATTTCTGAAATGCCAGCAGGGCTCCATTTCCTAAATGCCCCAAGCTGAGTTCTAAGTATGAAACTTAATCATAAACACCTGAGACTATGGGTCCATTTTGCCTTCAAATCACCACATACCACCCCTGGCTCCATAGATTCATGAACATCCCACAATGCAAAATGCACTGGATCTGATTTCAAATGCCCCTGTAGTCTCTACATGTTTGAAATGATTCTTAAAGGGAAAGAATTAAAGGTAAGTTGAGGGCATGGGAGATTGTTCAGTGGTTAAGGAGCTTGCCTACAAAGCCTAACAACCTAAGTTCGATTTCACAGTTCCCCCATTCAGCCAGATGCATAAAGTGTGCATGAATCTGGAGTTAGTTTTCAGTGGCTGGAGGCCCTGGCACACCCATTCTCTCTGTCTGTCTCTCTTCTATCTCTTTCTACTTGTAAATAAATAAATAAATAAAAACTTTAAAAAATGTTAGTTGGAATTAAAATATTGAGCCAAAATAGAAATGTATCAGTAAATCAAAAGTGGAAGAGTAAATTATCTTTGATAAAAATGCGGTTTTGATTTTCCAATAATCTCATTATAAACTGCATATCATACACATTCAAGCAAGTTGACCTACAAAGATTGAAATAAAACAAATGAAAAAACTAAGCTATAAAGCAAATATTATCAATTAATATTATCAAATAAAGTAAAGGCCATTGTGGACAAAATCCCACTTAATGATAAGATGAATAATTAACAATGAAATTTGCATTTTGTGGTGGTTTAAGGCACATGTCCCCAACATACTCATGCTTTCTGGATTCTGGGTCCTCAGCTGATAGCAGTTTGGTAGGTGTATCCTTGTAGAAGATGTTCTTTTGGGGGTGGGCTTGGGGATATTATGGCCAGTTCTCCCTTGCCAGAGCCTGGCTCACTCTCCCCCTGCTGTTTTCCACCTGCTGTGTTAGAGGTGATGTCCAGTCTCTGCTTCTGGCATGCTCTTCCCCTGCCATCATGGAACTTGCCTTTGAGCCAAAATAAAAGCTTTGCCCCCATCACTTGTTTTTAGTTGTGTGGTTTGTCACAGCACTGAGACAGAAGGTAACTACAACAATATATGCATATATCTATATATAATAAATAAATATATATATAACATATATAAAGGTTTTATAAAAATATTGTTTATTTTCAAGCAGAGAGAGGGGAGAGAGAGAAAGAGAAAGAGAGAAAGAGAGAAGAGAATGGGAATGTCAAGGCCCCCTGCCACTACAAACTCCAGGTACATGTACCACTCTGCATTTGGCTTTATGCAGGTGTTGGGGAATTGAACCCTGACCTTTCAACTTTGCATGCAAGTGCCTAACCCACTGAGCCACCACTCCAGCCCTATGTGAAGGTTTTATAATCTATTAAAAAGAAAAGGTGTAGTTGGGAGTGGTAGTGGTGGTGCATACCTTTAATCAGCACTCCCGAGGCAGAAGTCAGAGGATCTCCATGAGTTAAAGGCCATCCAGAGAATTCCAGGTCAGCCTGGACTAGAGCAAAACCCTACCTCGAAAAACAAACAACAACAACAACAACAAAAGTCTAAGCTCCACAGAAGTCAAGACAAAATGCGATATTTTGCGTTTGGATTATTTTGTTTCTATGATGATCTCCAGTTGTAACCCTTTTCCATCAAATGACAATTTCATTAAGTTCATTCTTTTTAAACCAGCTGAATAAAACCCCATTGTGCAAATGTACCTCTCTATTCATTTGTCTATGGACACAAAAGGTCATGGTTAATGTCATTTGTTGACAGGATCTAGAATCGCCATGGAAACAAATTCTGGGTATGTCTGTGAGGGACTTTGTAGAATAGGTAGATTGAGGTGCCAAGACTCCCTTTAAATGTGGTGGAGCCACTCCATAGGCTGGGGTCTAAGCTGCATACAACGTAGCCTAGCACCATCCCTCATTGATTTCTGCTTTCTATGAACTCAAAGCGAGGAGCTGCATTAAATTCCCACCACCAAGCCTTCCCTCCATAATGGACTGTGTTCTCTGGAACTGTAAACCCAAATAACCCCTTTGTTAATTGCCTCGACTTGAGTATTTGTCACAGCAACAATAGTTTAATTAATACAGATATCTAGCCTGATTCTATTACTCGGTTATAATGTATGGATTTGAAGGATGTTGACCCAGAAGTGATGGAGTTAGGTCTTAAATTACTTATATCTTTAGTTTTTTGAAGCGCCACCATACTCTTTTCTGTAGTGACTAGACTAAATAACATTGTGACCAACAATGTAGAAAGGTTTCCTTTCCTCACATCCTTATCAGCATTCATTATTGTTTTCTTTAGGATTTCCATTTTGATTTAGTTGAGAAGGAACCCCTCAGAGTAGTTTTAATTTGCAATTCCCTGATAGCTAAAGATGTTGATCAATTTTCATGTGTATTATCTATTTGTACTTCATCTTTAAAGAAAGGCCTGGATTAACTTTCCTTATTTTGTATAATATATATAATATATAGGCCTTTTGTATATAACCTTTATTATGTTAAGAGATATTCATTTATTTTTAATTTCTTCAGGGTATCCTGTAGCTAGTAATATGATTATGTGATTTTTTTTGTCCATAAGTCTATTAATGTGATGTATTAGATTTATTGATATGCTCATAGTGAATGATCCCTGCATTCTCTGAATGAAGACCACTTCGTCATGGGGAATAATCTTTTTGAAGTATATTGCAATTGTATCTAAAAGTATTTTACTGAGAATTTTTGCATCCATTCCAATCAGGAAGATTAACTTTAAATTTTCTTTCTTCTTTATTGTTGTGTTATTATTTGGTTTTGATATAAGGATAATATAAGCTTGGAATATTCCCTCCCTTCCTCATTTTTGAAATTTAATTTTATTGAAATACAAGGTTTCAGCAGGGACACTACCATTATGGTTTATGCACTGGCCAGATATTGTAAAAGATTCAGATGTCTTTAAACATATTATCTAGTAGTTGAGTGAATTATTCTTTTATTTATTATGTCCCCAAAATCTTCCCCATTCTTGATAGTTTTGTTGCTACTTAATTTATCAAGTTTCTGAGAGGAGCATGTTAAAATATTTGAGTAAATTTTCCATTCACATTTAACAACAATTTGTATTTTAAAATATTTCCATTTATGTAGAGAAACTCATAGATGGCATCTACGCAGAAACTGCTTATCTACAAACTCACTTATCACTATGAGAGACTTCTTACCTCATCATCTTGATAATTTATTTATATATTTATTTATTATTTATTTTAGCAGAAGAAGGCATGTTCCATGTTTTTTAAAGATACTGCAGTTATAGTAGAAGAGAGTGTTAGGTAAAAAGTTACTAAGTTGGCTATTGTGCTCTGGAGCAAAGAAGGGGGGGCAAAGAGTGTGGTAAGTGTGGAGTGATGGCTAACAGTAGACAGAAGAAAGGGGTGTCCTGGCCTCACCTTTGGGAACACTCAGCACCTGCAATCATCTCTGGATGCTCATCAGGTCAGGTGGTATTTCTGAAAATCATAGGCACTGACTGGTCTCCAGGGTCTTTGGGCGCTCTTACATCTCATTTCCTCTGTCATATCATTAAGAATATTTGGGGCCTGGAGAAATGGCTCAGCAGTTAAGGCACTTGCCTGCAAAGCCTGATGACCTGGGCTCAAGTCCCCTGTACCCATGTAAAGCCAGATGCACAAAGGGGTGCATGCATCTGGAGTCTGTTTGCAGGGGCAGGAGTCTCTGGCATGCCTCTCTTCTATTTCTCTCGGTTTGCAAATAAATAAAAATACATTTTTAAAAAATATTTACACAAAAACATAAAATCCTCACAAGCATACTGCAACCTAAAGAGTAAATAGTGGGTGTCAACTGGCAAGAGGGGTCATGAGTAGCAGGGGAGAATGTTTAAATCGGTGAATAATCAAGCAGTCTGAAAGCCCCGGGTTCCAGTCACCGGTCCCTTCCCTCACTGAGCTGTTGACCAAAGTGATCCATGAGGTTCCAAAAAC
>PVHP010052591.1:0-10944 GCA_004024765.1 Zapus hudsonius
TCTGCTTGCAAATAAATCAATAAATAAACATGATGATATGATTAATAAAACCTCTCTGCCTCCTGACTCCTCTCCTTCAAAAATATTCCCCACCTAACTTCAGGAGCTAACTCCTGCAGTGTGGTATGCAACAATTCCTTTTTTTTTTTTTTTACTGTGCTGAGGACCGAACCCAGGGCCTTGCACTTGCTAAGCAAGCACTCATCCACTGAGCTAAATTCCCAACCCTGTATGCAACAATCCTTGTCATCATGCAAACATAAAATAACTCTGAGATAAATGGTTCATGAGCACTCTTTCCTGCTGCTGTTTGCTGTGCTATAGTGGAGGTGATGTCCACCCTCTGCTCATACCATCATTTTCTCTGACATAATTTAGTTTTTGCTTGAGTCTATAAGCCAAAATAAACTCATGTCCTCCACAAGCTGCTTTTGGTTGGGTTCTTTCTGTGCAGTAACGAGAGAAGTTAACTATAATAGTTTTGGTACCAGAGAGTGGGATTGGTCATTGCTGATAGAATCCTGATTCTGTGGCTTTGGCCTTTTGGAGCTGATTTATAGGAGGAATGTGGAAGGATTTGAAACCTTGGTCTAAGAGACACCTTGCAGTGCTGTAAGTACAGCTTGGTGGACCATTCTGGTCAGAGTTGAAAGACCTGAATCCAGTAAGAACTATGGATTATAAGGTTTGGTTTACAAAGATGAGAAAGAATTTGGGGTGGGGGACTGGTCTAGAAGTAGTTTATGTGAGAGGCTTGCTGTGTTTTTTTCTTAATATTTTTTATTTATTTGACAGAGAGAGAGAGAGAGAGAGAGAGAGAGAGAGAGGAGAGAGAGAGAGAGAATATGGACATGTTAGGGCCTCCAGCCACTACAAGCTCCAGACACATGCGCCTTGTGCATCAGGTTTTATGTGGGCACTGGGGAATCAAACTCTGGTCCTTCTGTTTTGCAGGTAAACACCTTAACCGCTGAGCCATCTCTTAAGCCCGCTTGCTGTGTTTTGCCTGCCTGTGTCCTGAGAACCTGTGCAGGGTTGCTTTGCAAAGAAATAGAATGGTGTGAGCAGATGGAGATGCACAGAAAGGAAATCTCTGGGCCAAAACTGCTGCACATTCAGCTGCAATTGTTTGAGAGATTGCAACACTGAGATTGGACCAGGTGATATGCATTGGGACAGCAGGAAGAATGCCCTCTTTTGAAATAAGGGGCCTGAATGTTGAAAGTTTCCTGCTCTTCTTTTTTTTTTTCAAGGTAACATCTCGCTCTAGTCCAGGCTGACCTGGAATTCACTATGTAGTCTCAGGGTGGCCTTGAACTCACAGCAATCCTCCTACCTCTGCCTCCTGAGTGCTGGGATTAAAGGCATGCGCCACCACACCCGGCTCCTGCTCTTCAAAGTTGGCTTTGTTCCCCCCTGGATTAACAAATTGGTAACCCACCTGGTACTATGAAGCATAACAAATGCAGGAAGAGAGGGTCATTGGATTTGCAACATGGTTTTGTTTTTTGGAAATGGTCATGGGCAGTGTGAAACAGGTATGTTGGATCGCCTGCATGGAGACCCAATGGATTGCCTCATGGAGACATGAAGATGAATCATGAGTTGCAACGGAGACCCAATGGAGATAGTAGAATTATGGGATGGCTGCCAAGGAGAGCTGCCAGAACCAAATGAAGTTTTTCCAGACTGTGAGGCTAGAGGTGTGGAATTGGAACTCTGGAGACAAGCCACTGGTTATTATTGGACCTGGAGTTAGAGTTTGATATTTGCCCTGTTTATTTTAAATTTTGTATTGGTCCAATCTGGTCTTGCTATGCCCAATGCTATCTTTTGCAGTCTGAATTTGTTCTGTGCCATTATGTTTTTGTTTTTCTGGTATTATGGCTCAGTTAAAGACCTTAGATTGCCGGATGTGGTGGCGCACGTCTTTAATCCCAGCACTCGGGAGGCAGAAGTAGGAGGATCACCGTGAGTTTGAGGCCACTCTGAGACTACATAGTGAATTCCAGGTCAGGCTGGGCTAGAGTGAGACCCTACCTCGAAAAACAACAACAACAAAAAAGACCTTAGATTATTGATATATTTGAATATCATTGGGATGGATAAAAACAGTGGGGGTTTTAAAAGTTGGAGTCAATGCATTGCATTTTACATCGTGTATGGTCATCAGTTTATGGGGGCCGGAGTGGATGGTAGTGGTATGATTCAGGTGTCTCCATAAAGTTAATGTGTTCTGAATGATTGATCCCCAGTTGATGGCAGTTTTGGAATTGGAACCTTGTTAGAGATGTGTTGTTGGGGGTTGGCTTACGGAGGTTATAGCCAGTTCTCCTTGCCAGTTTTTTGGCACACCTTGATGATGTTGTTTGTAGTGCTGTGGTAGAGGTAATGTCCACCCTCTGCTCATGCCATTGTTTTCCCTGCCATCATGGAGCTTTCCCTTGAGTCCGCAAGCCAAAATAAACCCATTTCCTAAAAAAATAAAATTTTAAAAAGGAAATGGTTTATGGGCTGGAGAGATGGCTCAGTGGTTAAGGCACTTGCCTCCAGTGCCTAAGGCCCTGGGTTCAATTCCCCAGTATCCACATAAGCCAGACCCACAAGGTGGTGGCCCTGGTGTTCTCTCTCTCTCTCTCTCTCTCTCTCTCTCTCTCTCTCTCTCTCTCCCCCGCTCTCTGCAATGAATAAATAAAATAAAAAAAGAAATGGTTTATGACAGGCAGGCATGTTGACACATGCCTTTAATCCCAGCACTCAAGAGGCTGAAATTACCATGCATTCTAGGCCAGCCTAGGACTACAAAGTTTCAGATGGCTCAGCAGTCAAAGGTGATTTAACTGCACTGCCTGCCAGCCTGGGATCAATTCCCCTTTACCCACATAAAGGCAGATGCACAAAGTGGTGCATTCCTCTGGAGTTCCTTTGCAAGTGGCCCTGGCACACTCATGCTTGCTCTTTCTGTCTATGTCTGTCTGTCCCTCTCTCTCTAAAATAAATAGAATAAAAGAAGTTTAAAAAGCTCCCCCTCCCCTCCAGGTAGGGTCTCACTCAAGCCCAGGCTGACTTGGAATTCACTAGTCTCAGGGTGGCCTTGAACTCACAGAGACCCTCCTACCTCTCTGCCTCCTGAGTGTTGGGATTAAAGGTGTGTGCCACCACACCTGGCAGTTGTTTTTTACTTTCTGATGTTTTTTTTTTTTCCTTTTCTTCTTCTCTAGTTCTTTTTTTTTCTTTATTAAGCAGAGAGATACACACACAGAAAGAGAGAGAGAGAGAGAGAGAGAGAGAGAGAGAGAGAGAGAGAGAGAGAGAGAGAGCATCAGGGCCACCACCTTGTGGGTCTGGCTTATGTGGGTCCTGGGGATTTGAACCAGGGGCCTTAGGCACTGGAGGCAAGTGCCTTAACCGCTAAACCATCTCTCCAGCCCATACTTTCTGATGTTTTGACATTCTGGAGCTAATTCTGGAAAAGCTATCTTTCCATAGTAAGTTGGTTCTTAGAAACAGAAAACAACCTGCCTGTGAATGTGTCCGTTATATAAGAACCAAACCCTGTAGAGTTCACTGCCCACCCTCCTGTCTTATCTACCCCTCACATTCTGTATCAGTATTTCTCCTGCTCTAACATACAGGCACAGGCACCAGATAACTAGAGATCACAAAAAAAAAAATTGTTTTTGAGTCAGGCATGGTGGCTAATGTCTTTATTCTCAGCACTTGGAAGACTGAGGTAGGAAAATTGCTGTGAGTTTGAGGACAGCCTGGAACTACAGAGTGAGTTCTAGGTTAGCCTGGGCTAGAGTGAGACTCTAAATGAAAAACAACAACAACAAAAATTTTGTGTGGGGCTGAAGAGATGGCTTAGCGGTTAAGGTGTTTGCCTGCAAAGCAGAAGGACCTGAGTTCGATTCCCCAGTGCCCATGTAAAGCCAGCTGCACAAGAGGGCTGGAGGCCCTGGCGTGCTCATTCCCTCTCTCTCTCTCTCTCTCTCTCTCTCTCTCTCTCTCTCTCTCTCTCTCTCCTCTCTCAAATAAATAAATAAAATATTAAAAAAATTTTTTTGTGGGTTTTTTTTTTTTGGTTTTTCGAGGTAGGGTCTCGCTCTAGTCCAGGCTGACCTGGAATTCACTATGTAGTCTCAGGGTGGCCTCAAATTTATAATGATTCTTCTGCCTCTCCCTCCCAAGTGCTGGGATTAAAGGTGTGTGCCACCATGCTTGGCAATAAAATATTTTTTAAAAATTAAAAAAAAATTGGGCTAGAGAGATGGCTCAATGGTTAAGGTGCTTGCCCGCATTGTTTAATGACCTGGGTTTGATTCCCCAGTACCCACATAAATCCAGATGCACCAAGTGATACAGCATCTGTAGTTCCTTTGTAGCTGCTGGAGGTCCTGGTGTGTCCATTCTCTGTCTCTCTCTCTCTCTGCTTGCAAATAAATATATAAAATATATTATTATTATTATTATTATTATTATTATTATTATTCAAGGTAGGGACTTGCTTAGCACAGGCTGAACTGGAATTCACTATGTAGTCTCAGGGTGGCCTCAAACTCACAGCAATCCTCTTACCTCTGCCTCCCAAATGCTGGGGTTAAAGAGGTGTGCCACCACGCCTGGCCTTAGAAAATATTTTTATTTATCTATTGGCAAGCAGAGAGGGAGAGGAGAGAGAGAGAGCTAGAGAATGGGTGCACCAGAGTCTCTTGCTGCTGCAAACTTCAAACACACGTGCCACTTTGCACATCTGTTTTTTTTTTTTTTTTTGTGTGTGTGTGTGTTTGTTTGTTTTTTGGTTTTCGAGGTAAGGTCTCGCTTTAGTCCAGGCTGACCTGGAATTCACTACGTAGTCTCAGGGTGGCCTTGAACTCATGGCAATCCTCCTACCTCTGCCTCTGGGATTAAAGGCGTGTGCCACCACGCCCAGCATGCATCTGGTTTTAAGTGGGTCTTGGGGAATCAAAGGAACAGCAAGCTTTGCTATCAAGTGTCTTTAACCACTGAGCATCTCCTCAGCCCAAATTTGACCCTTTGACTCCCCCATAGTCATGCCTGCCAGTGTCTACCTAGTCTATGGGGTTTCAGGGGCCCTGAGCATTGGCGTGTCATAGCTTCCACAATGCATATTTCTCAATGGAAAATGCCACCCTCAACTTTGGATATTTTCCACTTTTCACCCATTAACCATTCCCACATTTACTCAATTATTAGGGCCCATAAGTCATCTCTGGGGCACCTGTTTCCTTCCGTCCTTGACAAGTGCAAGGTGACCCTGCCAGTGTTGCTCTTCTGGGTACAGATTTGTGAAGAGGGTCACATTGTGATAAGTGAAAAGTGGAAAATATCCAAAGTTGATAATGCGTTTATTATATAAGATACTAGTCCCACCTCAAGTGTGCTCAGATCCATTCACATCAACCTCCAAGGAGGAAACAGTTATTCAACAAAGTCTAGTATATGTGGGAGTTTGGGGATCCAACCTAGAGCTTTGCTCAGCCGAGGCAGGTGCTCTGCCACTGGGCCACACCCAAGCCCACAAAAAGCCATTTCGTAAAATGGTGTTGAATATGTCATGTAATTTATTCAGGACTGTACTCAAGTAACGGGCACAAGGGTTACTTAGATAGGCTTTCGCTTTACAGTAAAATGAAACAGTAAGTAGGTGACAGCGGATTTAAGCCCCACCCCCCACAGTTCTCAAACCTAAAAAGGACCATTTAAAAGGTTTATCAGAATCTGTTCCTCTTAGCCTTTGGCATCGTCTCTCCAGCAGCCCTACCCTGAGCCCCATACCCTGCAGGGGGACCCCACTCCCTGCCTGCACCACCCCGCACCCACCACCGTCTACTTGCACCCTGGGAAGCGCGGTGCGCTCTGCAGAGCTGGGCCGGGGACTGGCACCACTGAGCACCGCGCCCGCCTTCCAGGTCCCACGAGACATTCTTTCCTGGATGTCACCGGGGTGCTGGAGTCCTAGGTGAGACAGAGACAGGTGAGCGGGCTCACCCCAGAGCAGCTGCGACCCCCGAGTTCGCAGATCACTGGACAAAGCACAGCCTGCCCGGTCCAGCGGCACGCAGGGCTGTCCCCGAGGGTCCTCCCCAGGGAATCGGGGAGGCGGGACTGGGAAAGGGGCGTGCGTGAAGGGCGGGTCCTTGCGGTGCGAGTGAACCGGCCGGTCTTAGGAAAGAGGCGTGTGCTCGGGCGAGGGGGGGGGCCTCGAACCAGGCACCTGCCCATTGGGGGCGTATCCTAGAGGAGTAGGGGCGTGTCCTAGATGAGTA
Organism: Zapus hudsonius; assembly: GCA_004024765.1. NCBI lineage: Eukaryota > Metazoa > Chordata > Mammalia > Rodentia > Dipodidae > Zapus > Zapus hudsonius. The sequence continues at coordinate 6,291 of PVHP010052591.1, forward strand.
GGGGGCGTGTCCTAGAGGAGAAGGGGGCGTGTCCCCGCGCCCCGGCGGATTCTCCGGCCCAGGCGGGTCCTGCGGTCGGTCGGGGCGGGTCCTCCGGCCGGAGGCGGGCCTCGGAGCTGCTACCCCGGCAGGCGTCAGTGCGCGGCTCGGCAGGCCGCGGCATGGGGCGGGTGCAGCTCTTCGAGATCCGTCTGAGCCACGGCCGCGTCGTCTACAGCCCGGGAGAACCGCTGTCCGGGGCCGTGTGCGTGCGCCTGGCAGCGCCGCTGCCCTTCCGAGGTGGGTGGCGAGTCGCGTCGTGGGTGCGAGTGGCCGCGTCGCGTCTGCACCTGAGGTGGGGTCGGGCACCCCCGGAAGCCGAGCGATCGATGGGCTCCCGGTCTGGGTCCGCAGTCTCCCGGGAGTCCCGGGGTGCGGGAGGGCTGGGCGGGGCCGCGGGCGCTGCAGGCTTGCGGTGGTGGAAGCTAGCGGTGGACCTGGGGGGGGGGCAGGCAGCTGGGTGGCCCGGTCCTTCCGCATCTACCCCATCCTGTCTTCTCCGCCTAGAGGCGGCCAGAGTCCCGGCGAGGGCCTAAGCCCCTGTCCATGCCCAGGCGACTCTGACCGTGAACACACGCAGGCCTCCGACTTTCCCTGTCCAGGTCTGCTGGCTGCGCTCCGCACCTGCTGGGCCCTCACCTGGAACTTAGCTGTCTTGGGTCTCTTCCTCTTGCCACCTGGCTCCTGAGTAGGGCCTTCTAAATTCAAAGACTGTCCTGGCCTGAGTAGTCAGGTTCCAGGCAATGTCCACCCAGCACCTCCTTGCTTTCCGCCTAAGGCTTGTTTGGTAGCCGCTGGCAGTGGGGTGGTTTGTCCAAGCATCCCCTCGCTTTCACCCAGGGGGCCTCTGGGAGTTGAGCTGAGCCCTCTGCTGATATCTGGGACTCTGGAATCGGGGACCAGGTTAGTGTCTTGCCATCAATAGGACACACTCATGGGTGCAGCCTACTCTGTGCTGGGTGTGACTGTCTTCCACTAACAGGGCTTTGTGTGAGACTTGATGGCCAAGCCCCCATGGTCTGATGGGCACTGTGGTGGCCTCTGTCTGGCCCTTGGCTCTAAGTGCAAGAGTGTGTAAATGTCCCTGCTGGGTTTTCCTTCACTTTTGCCTCCTGTGAGAGTTCCCTTGGCTGTTTGCCCTAAACCACAGCTGCCCACTTCTGTTGGACCTGACCCTTGGACCTCAGCTTTGTTGATAGCTCACACTTCTGGTGTCTTCTAAGGATGAATAACCATCATTCTCCTCTTGGCCATCCTGTGTTCCAGTAGACAGGGCAGTTAGAGGTTGTCCGTGTCTAGTAGGAAGCAGGGTTGTAGGTACCTTCATCAGGCTTTGATCATGTTAAGGCTCTTGGTGATGATCTCATTGCTTTGGTTCCTGTGTCCACACTGGGAGTTTGGTGTTTGGGTGGGGGTGTGGCATGAAACCTTGATTTCTGGGAAATCCAGGCACACACATCTATTCACCTTGGATAGCTACAGACTACAAATCAAAGCACACTTGCACCAAAATCCAGTTTTGATGAACCAGTGAGTTTATTGGGGTTATTTACAGGGTTTGGGTGAGGGGTTACTCACAGGAGCATGGGTGACTGAAAGACAGCTACTCATTGCAAAGTCCCATTCCATCCTGGAGATGGTGACCTGCTGCTCCATGGAGTCGCTTTTCTGGTTGACCTTCTAACTCATATAATCTAGCTTCCCCCCAGCTTTGGGGAGTGCACAGAAGGGAACAAATGCTGTATGTAATTCAAGGTGAGGGTCTTGTGACCTTCCCCTTCAATACTCCATTACCATTACCTTGTATCACAGTATTGTTCTGCTCCAAAGTTGCCATAGCTATCAGGCCAACACATCCTTCACCTCAAGATGGCATCATATTATGCCTGGAGGAAAATGCCATACAACAGGGAGAGGTATGGCTATTGTCAGGGCTACAGCAGTGATAGGTCAGCTTCCCATGGGCCCAAGAAATGTGTGAGTGGTAAGAGAGGAAGACCCAAGGTTGGCTGAGGGGAGAATGTGCTGTCAGTCACAGCCAGAATGGGGGACACACAGAGGAGAGAGGCCCTATGTAGAGCTGTCCACCTGGCTTTTCCTTTCTGTCATTCCTTCTCTGGTTAGGATTACCAGAGACACAGTTTGGGCCAGAAGTGCTCAGAGATCATGGGCTGGCCTGGAGGGTAGATTCTTTAGTGTGTGTGTGTGTGTGTGTGTGTGTGTGTGTAGGGGCCACTCAAGAAGCTTTCTCCATTTCTACCTGGATAGAAAAGAAAGGACTGTGGTTCTTTTATTCCCTTCATTCAAAGGATGCTTGTTGAGCTTCTGCTAGGAGCTACAGCAGAGAGGCCCCTGCCCTCTACAAGAGGACTGCTCTGGAGTTCCAAGTCTTGCTCACTGAATACTTGCCTGATGATTGACAGTGATGGTCAGCATCTAGCCATGAGGATATGAGCTGCTTCAGAGATGATATGGAAGAAAGTTGTAGAAGGAACAATATTTTTTCTTGGGGAACAGCAGACTATATACTGCTCTTGTGGTTGCTGGGCTCCTATTGTGCTTCAGATGGCAGTTTCCCTACTTGCTTTTTTCTTGTTTGTTAGCTTGAAACAGCATCTCACTATGTAGCCCAGGCTGGCCTCAACCTTAAGCTCTTCCTGCCTTAAGCTCCAAGTGCTAAGATGATAGATGTGTCCCACCACTCCCAACTAGAACTCCTCACTTTGCATTGAATAGTTCTGTTCTCAGAGCATCCTGAGAGGTGGCCACTCCTCTTACGCTCATGGTACCATTTAGAAGCAGGACAAGCAAAAAATTAATTAGGGTTTGGTAAAGGCTGCCTCCCTTCCTGTTTTGTGGGAATTGGTGGGAGTGGGTTAGGTTCAAGAACTTTGGGGGAGGGCTGGAGAGATGGCTCATGGGTTAAGGCACTTGCCTGCAGAGCCTAATGACCCGAGTTTGATTCTCCTCTTCCCATGTAAAGCCAGATGCACAAAGAACTTTGGGGGATCAGGAAAGGAATAAGTAGAGAGGTCTTCATAATCTTGGTGCATTGGAGGAAGCTGCTAGACAGACGAGAGTCCTCATGTGAGAAGAAAGTTCCAGAATTCTCTGTAGAACACACCATGATGTTCTTTCAGAGAACTAGAGCGGGGCCCCGACCTCCAATGATGAGCACCTGTCATTTTGGTGCCTACCTTTTTTTTTGTTTGTTTGTTTTGTTTTTCGTGGTAGGGTCTCGCTCTAGTCCAGGCTGACCTGGAATTCACTATGTAGTCTCAGGGTGGCCTTGAACTCACAGCAATCCTCCTACCTCTGCCTCTGTGCTGGGATTAAAGGCATGCGCCACCATGCCCGGCTTGGTGCCTACCTTTTGAAATGGTGTGTACAGTGTTAGGAGGTACTTAAACCACCAAAAACAAAAAACAAAACAAGCTGGGCTTGGTGGCGCACATCTTTAATCCCAGCACTTGGGAGGCAGAGTAGGAGGATCACCTTGAGTTCAAGGCCACCCTGAGACTACATAGTGAATTCCAGGTCAGCCTGGACTAGAGCGAGACCCTACCTCGAAAATCAAAAAAAAAAAAAAAAGAAAAAAGAAAAAAAGAAAACAAAACAAAAAACCTGGATACATTGTTCTCCAGGCTGTCACTGTGGTGTAGTTTTGCCTCATGGCCATGCTTTATATGCTGGTGGGAACACCTCCCAGAGCAAATGCCTTTGTATGGGAAGGAGGGATGGGGCTGTAGGGACATTGCGAAAAAACAGCTGAAACTTAAAAAGCCAGAAGATGAAAGAAATCTGGGTCTCTAATCAGGTGACTGCCACCAATAGCACAGTCTTGTCAAGGGAGCCATGTTGAGTGCCTCTCCAGCATCAAGGAGCTCTCCTAGTGTGAGCACAGCTTTCTCAGTCTCTGGCAGAACTACATTTTGTGTTCTTACCTGATCCAGTGATTTGAGGAAGAAATATCTTGGCCACTGCCACTGGCATTGACCAGTGAACATTGGCTCCTTGGGGAATTCTGGGGGAGAATTCTCACAGCTTGACCTGCAACCCTGCTGAAGAATTGGTGTTTGGACAAGGAAGCAGTAGGCATACTGCGGACCCTTTGCCTCCATCACCTCTGATGAGAAAGAAGGTGGCCTGGGCATGTTTGCCTCTTATATTGGTTGGAGGCTACTCACATTGGCAGGGTCCTCACAGGATCCCTGGTGTTGGGAACATCACAGAGCCTGAGCTACTTGGCTTGGTTGCTGTTTTTTTTTTTTTTTTTTTTTAATATATATTTATTGTCCATAATGAGTTACATTATTTAGTGGACAAACAATGAGTTGTTATCCCCAATTCCCCAATGTCCCCTCTCCCCCTCCCCCATCAGCTGGATATCCTCCTCCTCCGTGGGTGGTCTGGATCAGTCCTTGTGGCAGGGGACCATGGATAGCCTAGTACTCAGCCTGGTTCTCCTGGCCCAAGTGTGTTGTTACTGAGGGGTGCCATGCCTCTGGATCATCTCCCCCACCACGGCTCTCACAATCTTTCCACCCCCTCTTCCACTCAGTTCCCTGAGTCGTGGTGGATGAGTATTAAGGCTGCTTTTTTTTTTTTTTTTTTT
>PVHP010052592.1:0-10979 GCA_004024765.1 Zapus hudsonius
GTGCCAAACTCTGGCAAGGGGAAGCTGGCTTATAACCCCATAAGCCCGCCCCCAACAACACAGCTTCATCGAGGTTGTAAAACCCAAACTGCCATCAGCTGAGGATCCATCTATCAGAACACATTCAATTGTTGGTGGGGGACACCTGTATCAAACCATGACAGTGACCGAGCTTTCTGTCTCCTTGAACTCTGCACCTGTGCACAGATGGCCAGAGCCAGATGACCCGGCTGATGTCAGGGTGGAAGGAACGCACAGAAGTCTGGAGAGCAGGTGTGCTCATGTGGGTGGTGGGGAAGGAGAGCCTTGGGGTTCTGAGCACAGGTGGGGTGAAGGCTGGGTGCTTGATGTCAAAGGGCAGAGGAAAGGTGGGTGGAAGGTAGCCAGCAGCTACATTGTTCTTTGTGACAATTGCCCATGAGTGGAAGGAGACATGAGCTGGGGACATGGAAGGACCTGCCACAGAGGCTTTGCAAGCCAGATCTCCCTGTGGCTTAGAGAACCTTCTGGGCTCCCAGCTCCTCTGTATGTGATTCTGCCCCTTCTGAGTGGACGGCACACACACCTGTCCACAGACCCTGCCCAGTAAACCAGCTCCGCTCCATGGTGGTCTGTAACGAAAATGGTTGTCATCCTAATGGCAATTTTCTCCTGCAGTGAAAAATGAATTTTAAAATCAATCTCTTGCTTTTTCTCCTTCTTATAATCATGGTCTTCATCAGAAAACAAATTGCCAATTTGACAGCTGCTTTGCCGAACGAAGGGTTTCCTATTCTTTTCTCCCAGTGTATAAATAAATAAGCTCTCTGAAGGGTCACCTGAGGTTTCCACATAGGACTGACCAGAAGGTTCCACTCCCTCCTCTGGAGTAGAGGCTAGAGCAGGACAGGGGTTGGGGTTCACATGGACCAAAGCTGACAGGAAGTACCTTCAGCCCTCAGATGCCAGCCTTTCAGATTCCCCCTGACTCCTGGGGTCTTTGGAAGGATTAAAGACTTCTGTGGATAAAAAAACTGCTTCTTAATCCAGCAGCATGGAAATGCCGCTGTTATTAGAACTGGTCGGATGGTGTTTTGGGAAAAATAATTAGGGGGAGCAAAGCTGCTTTAAAGGTGGAATGGTGTCAGGAGCCCACAAGGCATAAACAGACCCGAGTGGGTGTCCTGGCACCTGCGGGGTGTGTGTGTTCCTGTGTGCTGGTGTGTGGGCATGCACGTCCATAGCACGTGGGGAGGTCAGAGGACAGCCTGGCTGTCTGTCTTATTTGAGATGGGGGTCTCTTCTTTATTCTTCCAGGGAGGCTCCTGTTTCTGCCTCTCATTTTGCTATAGGTACATGCCTAGATCATAGACATTCATGCTACCATGTCCAGCTAATTTGTCTGGGTTCTAGAGATCGCACTACCAAACCTGGTCATCACACTTGTTAGCAGACACTTTTACCCATGGAACCATCCTCAGCCCCTCGAGGGGAGTTTTGTGGACCGCTTTGTCATTTTGGTATTTTTCCCTTGACCCCCAAAGACTACAGACCTACCATCATCATGTGCTTGTTTAAAGACACAGTAATGGACACAAATCCACCGTTCCTCTATGTCCAGCATTTTAGAAGCCTTTTCAAATCATCATATATAGAAAATAAGTGAACTCCATGGAAGAAAACACATCCTGATTGGTAGAGTTTGTTAAATCTACAGAATAACTACTTCTTCCACAGCTGATTTTATTTCCGCCACCCACATAACTGCCCTGAAGACCAGCCTGGAAAGGATGTGCCCAAGCTGAGGCTCCTGTGACCCGACCCCCCCCCAACCAATACAAAGGTGGAACAATCCAGGCAGCACTGGGTGACTGGTGGGACTGGTGGGGGTGGGGAGGAAACAGAAGGCAGTGTGTTCGAGTCTTTGCTACCTTTGACTTTGATATAATTCGTTTAAAGCTCATGGAATTTTATCTTTCATAATGACTTCTTACTAACCAGCTCTGACAGTTCAGAGAAGTGAAGAATAGCCCCTGAGAGCTGGCTCAGGCACGCAGTGCCCTAGGCCACAGACAGAAGATCTAGTAGCAGTACGTAGAGAATACTCAGACCTATGGGACGATGAAAATACCACAAATGAAAACTTGGGGGATCATGGGCTGGAGAGATGGCTTAGCAGTAAAGGTGCTTGCCTGCAAAGCCTAATGACACAGGTTTCATTCCCCATGTAGAGCCAAATGCACAAAGTGACACATGCATTTTAGCTTGTTTGCAGTGGCTAGAGGCCCTAGAACGCTCTCTCTCTCTTTCTCTCTCTCTGCTTGCAAATTAAATAAATAAATAATTAATTAATAATTAAAAAACCCAGTGCTTGCTTCAGCAACACACATACTAAAATTGGAATGCAGAGAGATTAGTCCAGCCCCTGCATGAGGATGACATGAAAATTCGTGAGTTTTGTGTCTGGAGTTTGTTTGCAGTGGCTGTGGTCCTGGTGCACCCATTCTCTCTCTCTCTGTCTGCCTCTCTCTCTCTCTCTCTCTCTCTCTCTCTCTCTCACACACACACACACAGTCTCTCAAATAAATAGATAAAAAACATGTGCGATCAAGTTACTTCTTAGAAGATAATTTAAAGTATTAATGCTTCTATTAGGAAAGCAGAAAGGATTTAATGAAATAAGCATTCAATTTAAGATTAAGATAGTTAAGGCGACACACAAGAAGGAAGAAAGTAAAATAAATGAAAGTCTTGTAGTCCGTAATTCCAGGGTTCTGTGTGTAAAGCATATATTATGAAAGAATCTTGGAAATCTGTTGTATTTGCTGCTAAAATTTCATGTTCACATTCCTGCTCTTCTCGGTGCTTATTTAATAATAAATACCTTCAAACTCTTAAATAAAAAGGAAAGAAAGAAACACTAAAAGTGTACAAAAGCAAGATTAGCAATGTTGAAAGCTGGTCCACAAATGAATATAATTTTGGTAAGATTAAAGCAGAAAAAGAGAAAGCACAAACGAAAACCAAGTACAAAACTTAGGCGTTTCTGCAGAGACTTCTACAATGATACGAGAAAACTAGCCAGGCATGATAGCTCACACCTAGAATCTCAGCACTTAAGAGGCTGAGGTAGGAGGAGTGCTGCGAGTTCAAGGTCAGCCTGGTCTGTAGCGTGAGCTCCAGGTCACTTTGGACTAGAGTGAGACCCTGCCTCCAATAAACAAAAGCAAAAATGAAAAAGGGAGAGAGAGTGAGGGAGGTAGAGAATTAAAGATTTAGGGCAATATGTTTGAAAGCTCAGGCAAAATATTAAAATTTCTAGGAAGGCAAAATTTAGATGGACTTAATTTTTAAAAAAAGCAAAAGGAAACATTAATGATTGCAGAAGTATTTAATACTTTTTTTTTTTTTTGAGATAGGGTCTTGCTCTAGCCCAGGCTGACCTGGAATTCTGTAGTCTCAGGCTGGCCTTGAACTCACGGTGATCCTCCTACCTCTGCCTCCTGAGTGCTGGGATTAAAGGTGTGTGCCACCAGGCCTTGAATATTGCACTTTTTAAACTTTTTAATTTTTATTGATAGCTTCCATAATTATAGATCATAAACCATTATGATTCTCTCTCCCTCCCACCCTCCCCCATATCTCTTCCCCCTCTCAATTAGTCTCTGTTTTGTTTTGGTGTCATCATTTTTTCCTCTCATTATGTTTAGTTATTATTAGGCCCTACAAGGTCATGAATATCAAGGCCATTTTGTGTCTGGAAGTTTGCGTTGTAAGCAGTCCTCCCCTTCCTTTGGCTCTTACAATCTTTCCACCACCTCTTCTGCAATAGACCCTGAGCCTTGGGAAGTGTGATAGAGATGTCCCAGTGCTGAACACTCCACTGTCACTTCTCAGCACTGTGGTGTGTTTTGTTTTATTCCAGTGGTCACTACAATCTGGATAATACATTTTTAATAAAGGGAATATAGCACTAAAGGGGCAGATTTTGTTACCAACACTTCCAAGTACATGTAATTACAGTCTTACATGCAACTTTTCAGACATTTGAGACGGGAAGCACATTCCCAATTCGTCCTACAAGATGAATTAAATCATAGTGTCAAAATATACGAAGATGGTATGAGAAAGAAAACCACATGCAAAATTCATACCCAAATAAGGATAATTGAGAATGCCTCCATATACACGAAAGGTGATGCATTGTAATTAAGTTGGGTTGATTCCAAGAAGGCACAGGTGTTTTAGTATTAGAAAAAATGTATAAACCTTTTGCATTAACAGACAAAAATAGATAATCCATGTGAGTGTCTTAAAAATGCAGAAAAGCATTTTTTGAAAGTCAACACCTTTTCCTGATTAAAAAAAATCCTTTACCAAATTAGGAGTAGAAGGGGATGTCTCTGCTTTGGCAAGGAACAATATCTGAGTCTGGGGGTGGCTCAGAGGTTAAAGACCCTTGCTTCCAAAGCCTATTAGTTTGGTGTTCAATTCCCCGACACCTACATAAAGCCAAATGCAAAAAGTGGTACATGTATCTGGCATTTATTTGGAGTGGCATGCACCCCTACCTACATACATGCAGATAAATAAATAAATAAATATTTTTAAGGAACAATATCTGCTACAATAGCTGAAGACATCACTCTATAGAGGAATGTTTTAAAAATATTTAAAAAATATTTATTTATTTATTTTCAAGGAGAGATAGAAAGAGAGAGAGGGAGGGAGAGGGAGAGAGAGAGGGAGGGAGAGAGAGGGAGAGAGAAGAGAGACAGATAGAGAGAATGGGCTTGCCAGGGTCTCCAGACACTGCAAATGAACTCTGTGCATCTGGCTCTACATGAGTACTAGGGAACTGAACCCAGGTCCTTAGGCATTGCAGGCAAGTGCCTTAACCCCTGAGCCATCTTTCCAGCCCTCCACCATGTCTTTTAGATAGAATAGAATTTTCTAGGACAGTTAGTTACCAAAAGAGAAAACTATAAGAGTTTGATGCATTTGACCACATTAAAATTAAGATTAAAATCAGAATTTCTATTCTAAAAAGATAGCACAGGAAAACGAAGACAAGTTACCAATTGGGAAAAGATACTTGCAAAATTTATAAACATTAAGGCAGACATACTCTGAATATGTTTGTTAAAAGTTCTTCAAAGTAATAAGGAGGCAAACGACTCAGCAAATTACTACCAGAAACTAGGAATAGACCTCACACCCAGCCTCTGTTGGTGGGAAAATAAGGATGTCTGTTGTAACGGCCTAATGGAATGCTATTCCACTGTGAAAACAAATAAGCTAAACATGGCTAAATGTTCACAGCATAATTTCAAGTGAAACAGGTACAAACCCTGGAGAATGCAGAAGGTACACTTATGGTGGAGGGAATGAGTTAAGCCAGACCAGTGACTGTGGTATTCAGGGAGGGAATGAGAGATGGGGAGGGGGAGGAAGCAGATTTACCCATCTTCCTGAAACAAAGACAAAAAATGTGGACGATCTGAAATGATAGTTCTCCACCTCTGGCTGTGAGCCAGCTGATCTGGAAACAGCCTGAGCGAGCCAGCGAGCGAGCATGTGTCCTAGCTTGCTGCTTGGAGCGTTTCGGGCTGTGCTGTGGGCAGAGGCGGCAGTGTCTGGGTGTGCAGAGACGCTCTGAGGTTTCCAGGTGACCAGCATGGAGCGTCAGAAAGACAAGAATGACTCGTCCAAAGCCTGAGCTGGCCGCAGAGGTTCCAGCTCAGTACGTGAAGAGAGGGAACTGCCCAGGGCCAAGAAGGGTCAGAGGGCCAGTGCCTGGAGGCCCCAGGGCCAGAAGTAGTCCCATCGGCTAGGGTGGGAAAGTGCCATCATTTTGAGGGGTGCCCAGAGGGATTCTGTCCTAGCAGGACACGGTGGAACACACCTATACTCATCAGGAGGCCGAGGCAGGAACATCATGAGTTCAAGGCCAACCTGAGAAGATAGTAAGATTCTGCCTTTAAACCAAACCAAACCACCAACAAAATTATACTCTATTTCAGTAGCGGGGAAAAATTAGCCCTGAGTTAAACTACTCTGGTCTTGCTTAACGAAAAAGGATGTCTGACATCAAATTAGAAGTTACCAAGAGAAAAATAACGCATAATGAGAAAAAATCCAATTAAAGAAAACCAACCCAGAAAAGACACAGGACAAAATGAGCAGTAAGACCTGGGAACAGTTACTCGTGCAGAAATGCATGTTCCAGAAATGAGGCGAAAGGCTGAACCACGAAGCACAAGAGCCTCCTGGGGGGGAAGGGGCAGCTCTGCCTGGGGGAGGAACTTGCTGGTTGGACTTAAAGGCAGATTAGAATTTACAGCAGAAAGATTAACACCTTGACCATGTTGCATTGGGAAATACTCGAAAAATAATCCTGTTTTTCAGAAGGCATTAAGAGAAAAGACAAGCCCATACTGGGAAACACATGTGCCAGTCTCATATCTAAGAAGGGATCTTAATCAAACTCTGAAAAGACTCATAAAAATCAAGGCGAACACAGGAACCCAATTAACAAAGGGCGAAACATTTAAGATACTTATTTTTAATTTTTAGGATTTTTCTTTCTTTTTTTTATATTGGGTCGTCTTTTAAAATACTTTTTATTGACAATTTCCATAAGTATATATTATAATTATGATCCTCTCCGCCATCCTCCCTTCCCCCTCTAAAATCCCCCCTCTACTGAAACCCCTTCTTTTTAATTAGTCTCTTCTATTTTGATGTCATCATTTCTTTCTTCCCTTTCTGCATGTTTTGCGTAGGTGGCATCAGCCACCGTGAGGTCATGAATGTCAAGGCCACTTTGTGTCTGGAAGCATTGTAAGCGCTCCTCCCCTTCCTTTGGCTCTTGCATTCTTTCTACCACCTCTTCCGCAGTGGCCCCTGAGCCTTGGAGGCTGGGATAGAGACGTCTCAGTGCTGAACACTCCACTGTCACTTCTCAGCACTCTGATGAGTTCTGAGTCACCCTAGTGGTCACCGCCAACTAAAAAAAGAAGCTTCTCTAACCAACAGTGAGAGTAACATTAATCAGGGGCATAATCATAAGAATTCAGAGGGAAATTTTTGTGAGCATAATGTATCTATTTAGCCAGACAACAGTGGTAGTTTTCCCCTAGGGCTTCTGCCCTCCCTGGCCATGGGCTTTTGACTAGGTTTTCAGCTCCAGGCAGGAACTCCCTTCCATGGAGCAGGCCTCGCTAATCAGAGAGCGTCTGGTTTCTCCTATAAAAGATATGTATCGCACCATTTGATCCCTTCGGCCTGGCCGGCCAGTTGTAAAGCTTGCAGGGTTCACTTCTGGTTAAGACGATGGAGAACTCTCCCCTGCCCCCCAACAGGTTGCATAGGTCTTTCCGGCATCTGATGGCAATCATGGTGGGAACAGCCCTGGTTATGGGGCTGAGGTGGGCTCTGGGGTTGTGTGTGAGGGTCTGTTCCAAGAAAGCAGTCTGTGGCTGGATGGAGGGACAGACTTGTTACACGGAAGGAAGAATGGGAAGCTGCAGGCATGGTTGGCGGAGGGAGAGCAGTGCAGTGATCCAAGCAGAGGATGAGGGTTCAGCCTTGAAGGGGAGACAGCTCACCTCCTCTTCTAAGCCTCTCGACGGCCACAGGTGCCGGCCTTGTGTAATGCCGGGTGTAGGAGAGGGAATTTGGGAATATTTGAGAGCTTTTGGTGAAATAAGAACTAGGCTAACTCTTGCAATGACATGGGAAATTGAAACAGCTATGGATGGCTAGAGAGCAAGTTAGCCAAACACCAACCGAGCAAACAGAAGCCCTTGTTAAAACATTGCTCGGGCAAGGCTGGTACACGTGGCTGTCAAGGTCATGGTGATGTACAGGCATAGATGAGCATTCTTTATGTCGTTGCTCAGGAGCCATCCATTTTATTTTTGAGATAGGGTCTCACTGGCCTGAAACGTGCCAAGTAGTCTAGCTTGGCTAGCCAGAGAGCCCTGTGGATCCTCCTCCTGCCTTCACCTCCCTAGTGCTGGGGTTGTGTGTCACCATGCCTGGCTTATTTTAAGGGATTTCTGGGGATCCAACTCAGGTCCTCGTGCCTTCAAGGCCAGCACTTGACTGACTGAGCCAAGACAGGGGTCCTCAGATGTGGTCACACCCTGGAGGACATGTGACTTTCACATGGAAGCCTCTAGACTCAGACTAGAGCTATGAGTGACAGTATGAACAATCAGTATATTTGTGAAATCTTTCTCCAAAAGCAAAGCTTTGGGCTGGATCTCAAACAGCGAACATTAGTGGACACTTGGGATCCTGGTGTTTCTAGAAAGACAGCTCTGGTGGGGGTGAAGATGGTTATTGGATGATGACAGAATGGCCAACTTCCATTCTGTTCTTGCTCAGATCTCTGTTTCATCCCTCCACAGAGCTATAAACGCCACAAAGAAGCAGCTAGTCCTGGTACCAGAGCGGCTACCAGAGAGACCCTGTCTCTCAAAACAGAAGTGTCAGCTTGGTCAGTGCAAGAGGTAGCAAGGGTGTGGAGACACTTTATACTCCATGGGTCTGCATTTGGCTAAGGTGGCAGGCATGTTCCCAAGTTCTCTGTCGCCCTGTGGGACTAATACAAAATCAGATGCCAAGTGTCCTGTGAACTGTGGTGACATCAAGGCTTTGTCTTAGATTTGTACTTGGATGTATGAAGGGAAGGTAAATATTAAGCTTGTTTATGCAGACACGAGTCTGCTGTGCACAGTGGTATGTGGGTGTGCACTTTACTTTGACTCCATAGATATTTGTTGGATGGATTGACAGGAAGGGAGGGTTTATGGGACAGGACCTGACACCATCCTAGTTATGGACCCGTGACAGAGGAAAGATGTGATGTGTACTTGATGGGCTTCAAGGGCTGGCGGCCAGAGAGAAGTATGAGGGGTGGGATTTGAGAATTCTTGCAGCTTGTAAAGTGACGAGACCTTCGATGTGGATGGGGGTGCGGAGGGGGAGAGGTGCCCAGAGGCTCCCTGGCAGGACTGAAGAGACAGCTGCTCGGGACCGAGGACCCCACGCAGATGTCATGAGGGTGACAGAGAGCCTCTGAAGGTAGAGAAGTAGCAGCAGCAGAAGTGCCAGAACAGACGGCTTAACTCACCAAGAGGAAGGGGCTTCTGCAAGGGGGAGAAGGGACCGTGCTGGGGCCAGGCAGGGGCTGTCCTTGTGTGACGGTCCGGTCCGGGGCTGTTGTGTTTATTCTGAGCTGGCTGCCTGGCTCCCAGCCTTGCCTAAAAAGCTCGTCTCTTTTTATGCATAACACGTGCCTGGGAGTTACAATAAGGCTTTGGAATTGTAAGAAAATTACACCATTATGGGAAAATCTCTTGAATTTTATCCTGTGACTGCTACGTTTTTCCATCCTCAAGGAAAGCTGATCCTGTCAACCCCCAGAACCATGACGAGAATTATCTAGAAAGCCATGCTTACGCTAGGCAGCTTCAGACACTGAAAGCCACAAGCTGTAGGCAGGTTGCTAGCTTCCGTTAGCGCAGCAGGCATCACAGAGGCCTAACCTGATCCACAGACCTCATGTACTGCATGCAGGTCCCAATGCTCTCCCACCCCAGAATATTCCCTGCTATGCCTCAGCAGAGATGTCTTCTGGGAGCCAATGCCTTGCAAGCCCTCTGTAGTTCCTCATGTTCTCTTGGGTTTCTGTTGCATGAGCTCTGGGGAGCTCCTCAGGGCTCTGAGAGCAGAGCCTGTGCGGCTCAGCTTTGGACTCCCTCTGGTGCTGATGGAGCCTCTGGGCATCCTTGCTGCACATGGGAGTTGGGGCTTTCTGGAAAACCCCTTCTCTCCTCTGCTTTGTGAAGGTGGCTCTTCAACCCTATTATGCTCTTTGAAGTATGTTATATATTCAGATGTTATTGTTCAACTGTGTGTGCATGTATATATGTGTGTGTATGTGTGCATGTATATATATACATATATATGTGTGTGTACGTGTGTATGTATATATGTGTATGTGTGTATATATGTGTGTGTATGTGTATGTATATATGTATATGTGTGTGTATATATGTGTGTATGTGTATGTATATATATGTATGTGTGTATGTATATATGTGTATGCATGTTTATGGTTGGTTCACGCACGACTGGGATAAACCTCCAAATCAGGCACAGTTTATGGGAGGAAAGGATTTATTGAAGCTACAGATTCAGAGGAAGTTCCATGATGGTGAAAGAGGCTGGTCCCCTTTCTAAGCAGAGAGAGAAAAACCATCACCAGCACCACATACACAACAGCAAACAGGCAGGGGAAGAGAGAGATGTCTTTCCCTTTTATATAGTCTTAGGGCAGAAGGCTTGCAACCCTATCTCAGACTTGTTGACTTTCTGAGTCTCTGGAATTTCCTTCCTGCACTGCCCTTCCAGGATGGGTTATCTGTTTGTAGCTCCCCTGAGCTTCCTTACATCCTGCCTCCTACTGAGAGGGCTGCCTTCCTGTAAGCAATCTCAGAGACCCACTTATGATCACTAAAAAGGCCAAGTTGACAACAAAACTTATCCATCGCATGTGTGTACATATATATGTGTGTGTGCATGTGTGTACATATATGTGTGGGTGTGTGCATGTGTGCACTTATTGCAGTGTTTCTGTACTAGAATGTATGTGCTATGGAGATGGAGTCCTTGGACTTGTTAACACTGAATCTCTGGGGCCCAGCCTGGGGCTTGGCACCTGGGCTGCTTTCCAGCCAGTCTTGGGCAGCTGTCTCCATGTCTTCATAAAATGGACACAGTACTCTCTCCATGGAGTTGTCAGGAAAAAATGAGAAATGCATAATACTCTCTGCTCGATGTCTGCCACAGAAGTCACTGATCTCAATAGTGGAAAATTGTTATGGATGTCTGGTCCTGGTCCACGTGCTGTGGATGTCTGTTCTGGTCCACTTGCTGTGGATGTCTGGTTCTGGTCCATGTGCTGTGGATGTCTGGTCCTGGTCCAC
>PVHP010052593.1:0-11020 GCA_004024765.1 Zapus hudsonius
ATCACCATTTTCCTCTTTTTATAGAAAAAGAAATACAAGTTCATTAAAAGGATTTTCATATCCTTAAGTTTTAAGATTGAATACACGGTTCAGTAATACTCTGGATTTGATCTGAACTACTCAAAATTTAAAAATAAAACAAACAAAAATCTTCAAATTTTTGTATATATAAGAATCTGATCCAAAAATAATGGGAAGATCAAAATAAAAAAAAAATGAAGTTCAAAAAAAAAAAGGGTTTCTACATGCATCTTTCTCCAAAACTGCAGAGGTGGAGGGTTCCTAATTTTGAATACTTAAGAGCAAAAGTGTTTTTATTTACTATTATATTTTAAAAATATTTGTATTTACTCATGAGAGACAGAGAAATAGAAAGGGACTAAGGGCAGGCCAGGGCCTCCTGATGTTGCAAACTCCAGACACATCTGAGCCTTCAAGCATTTGACTTTAGGTGTGAACTGGGAAATCAAACCCAGGCTGTCAGGCTTTGCAAACAAGTGCTTTCAACCACTGAGCTACCACTCCAGCCTGATTTTTTTTTATTTTAGTATATTTGCATAAGCATAAAAATACCTTACAGATAAAATCCAAGTTTAAAAACCAATTCATTTAGGTTTCAAGTCTCCTTCACATACACAGCCTGAAGGTAATATTATATGGTGATTTTGGTATGTGTGCATTTTTGCTGTGACCCCTCTATTATGATAAGTGGTAGAATATTTTCTTGCATTGTACCATGTTTGTAACTAAAATTTCTATATATTGTAACATTTCAGATTTCAGGGGTTGGCACTGGAATAGCTCAGCCTGGAGTCTCCTCTGGTTCATCTATGACTGCAGTATTGGTTGCTGTCTATTTGAAGGACGGATATTAGAACACACCACAGCCAGATACATAGCTTCAGAATCTTGATTGTTTTGAATTACAGAACATTTAGAAGAGAGCAGACACAGAGAGGGCACACTGATCTTAACAGTAGCTCATGGAATACCAATGTGGACTGCTTAACCCCTACATGTGGAGGAAGAAAGACATGCTTCCTAATAGAGAGTGAGCCGAAGCTAAGTGCTTATAAATGTTAAAATAACCCTCTTATTTCTATTTGCTTAGGGATGATTAACTACTTCAGCTCACATTTATTGTTGCTTGTCAACTACTTCAGCTCAAGCCTCTCTGGGCTGTCCTGTTTCACAAATCTTGGTCCAGTTCAGAATATAAGTGTAATGCAAAATGATTGCCATGGTGTTATGTGTTTCTGTAATGAGACCTCCTATGTCTTAGAAAATTTATTTTAAATATATTTGGATGTATTTCTCCTGGTAATCCATCCAGTCCATGTAATTCTTGGGCACAGATGAAAAAAAAATCAAAGAAGCTAGTGTCAATTTTTAATTTCTGTACTTTTTCCAAAGGTATTTATGTTCCCATGCTACTAAGGATTAAGGATTCCTGTGGTGATAATATTCTTAGCTTAGTTTCTGGCATCAATAAAGTGATCAATGTCACCTGCACTTGTTTCTAGGTACTGTTGAAGATATCCCAGTAACCAGATATGAGCAGACAGATGTGGGCATTGCTACTGTTACACTGGACTTTTGAAAGGGGCAGCTACCTTGTCTGCTATTATAGATAATCTAGATTACTACTGCATTGCCTTCTGTCCATGTTGATGGCTGTCCTTCACGATCACACTGAAACAGGAAGACAGTTCTGGGGTATTACTTCTGTTATTCCTTCATCGTCCAAATGATAAACAATCAGAAGTAATTTCAACTGTATTGGGAAATGAGGAAGCATGCATATATTCCTGAATTAGGCAATATTTTGGCCACACTTTATGTGGGAAGGAAAATACTTATCTGATTAGTAGATAAACGACTAAATCAATGATAAAAGGTCATGTTTTATAATTTAACTTAAAAAAGATCAATGATGATATTTAAAACCTTATCTGCAGAGGTATATCCGGAAATGGATATTTTAACATTTACAATATAACTTTCTCACTTATGTCTAAATTCTGGGAGGTTGTTGTAGTCAGCTTTCTCATTGCTGGCAGAAAGAATACAACCAAAAGCAACCCGATGGGAGGAAGGGCTTATTTTAGCTTACAGACTCTAGGAGAAGCTGCATGATGGCAGGGAAAATGATAGCATGGGCAGAGGCTATGCATCACCTCTGCTTCAGTGGGTGGCAGTGAGTAACAGGAAGGTGTGCCAAACACTGGCAGAGGAAGCTGGCTATAATAGACATAGACCTGCCCTCAGCAACACACCTCCAAGAAGGTTCCTATTCCAAAACTGCCATCAGCTGGGGCTCGAGAATTCAGAACACATTAAGTTTATGGGGGACACTTAGATGAAACCAACACAGAGGATAATACTTCAAAGTAGAAGATTAGCTCTGTACTAATTGCTGGGATGGTTTACTAGGAATAAAATACCTCTGCTATCTAAGAACAGTGTAGACTTTTGAGTGATATTTTGAGTGTTGTATAATATCCTTTATTAATTGGCATATTGATCAATTGTTTAAATGAGTCATTTGTTGGATTTTCAACAAATACATTCAATTTAATTATAAAAATTAATAATATTAACCAATATATCATGTAAACATTTTGACTAAGATTTCTAGGCATAAGATTTCAACTATTTTGATGTTTCCATAGTATTATATTTATCTGAATATTAATAGTCAGAGGTGAACAATGTGTATTATAAAATCATGAACCAGTGTAATATTCATATGAGTTTGAAGATCATCTAATGGAGACACTGTTTTATAATTATTGCTAATCTAGCTGCAGTGGGGAGGTTACATAGAGTAGAAGGAAAAAAGCTAATGAGAAGAGGAAGATGATCAAATATTGCTTCAGATCACATAGAGTAGTGCTCACGGACACAGAACTACTGGCAGGTAATCAACTGTTTATTCTACTCATTCTGCTTTAAACCTAAAATAACAAAACCCAACTCTTTACTCTTTGTAAAATTGAAACACAATGTTTCGTTTCCACTATTTATAAGGAAGAACTTATTCTATCAACTCATGATAAGATACTCTGTGAATTCTGAGTGGTTGTGGATCAATTATTTGTATGTATAAATTTGCGCCAGCTTTTGCTAAATACATTATGACAATGAATATTTTTGAAAGCTTTTGAAAGGCTATGGATGTTTTTAAAAATGTAACCGAGATAGCATGAATTACAACTGATGAAGCTTTTTATTTCCCTCCTTTAGCTTTTAAGAAAATGTAATCTTGGATAACAAATAATCTGTTTATGATACTGAAAAGCATTAAGGTCATATTGTTTCAGTCAGCCACACATGTAGATTTCTACTGTTAAGGCCTAACTGTGGGATTTATCACTTCAGGGACAAAGAAACTAATGACATTGAGAATAAATAGGCCTTATGAACTTTGAATCTTAAAGGTCACTTTTTTGTATAAAAAATGACAAAAAACAGTTAATTCGTTGAGGGGGAAGGGGCATTTTGTTTATAAATTCTAATCCATTCTATTCGCCTTTTTTGGATATTGCTTCAGGATTCAACTCAGAGATTGTTTACAACATTAGATAAAGAGAACTCAGATTATAGCTAAAGTAAAGTTGAATAGTTGAATCAAATCAAAGTTTTTTCTCTTATGTCCTCATTCTTATAAAGCAGACAAATAACAAGAAGGTTAAAAGCTGATAATAAGTTTTACTATTAAATATATGAAAAATGCACCATTGAGTTAACTAAATCATTATAATTCTGAGAAATTGTTCATTTGAAACATGTGGACAATAAATTAGAAATTCTGGGTAATGATAATGGATACTTTCAAGATATCTAAGTCACTCCTGACATTAAATTATGATGGACTTGAGGAATCACTATTTGAGAAGAATGTTTGCATAATTTTTATGTCATAATATTTTGTAGAGTTTGTTATTTCAGGAATCTAGTATGGTCACCCTGAATTTCTTGCTCAAGAAAATGTTTTTTTTTCTTCTAGAAAACATTATAAAATGTAATATGATTTGATTATGACTTGGCCAAGTATGGGATGCTTATTCACTGATTAGTTTTCCTGGAGACCATATCAGTCTGCTCAAGCTGCCTTTACAAAGTACCACAGGATAGATTGCAAACGGAAATTTATTTTCCTTCTGCCCTGGAAACTGAAAGTCCAAGACCAAAGTGCAGTATGGATAGGTCTTCTTTGTGTGCACATGCAAAGAAGGAAAGAGAAGGGGGGAAGAGAAGAAGACAGAGGGGAGAGATACAGAGAGAGAGAGAGAGAGAGAGAGAGAGAGAGAGAGAGAGAGAGAGAGAGAGAGAGAGAGAACACTGGAGACCCACCTTCCATTCTAGAGTTTTATGGAGGAAGCACTTTCAACAACTGACTGACCTTCTCAGCCCCATGAATTCATTTTTATAATATGAATTTATATTTCTGTGTTTTAAGAAAACATGAATGGCTTGAATAAACTGGTCCCTAGTTTGTCCATTTTTTTTCCTTTTAGGTTCTTGCAATTAATTTAAAAGCGTGCCAACAAACAATTTTTCACACCCTCTTGTCTTAAAAGAGAGTCCAGATGAGATTTCCTTTTGTCATTCGAGACTTTTTTGTTCATTTCAGTATGTGTAGTATGTGTGGGGCTAGTGTGTGGTGTGTTGACTGGAGGGTGTATGGGCATGTGTATGAGCTCTTGGGGTGCCCTGAGCCCTTGTTTGCAGAGAACACAGGACATGGGGTGCCCCCCTCCATCACTCACCCACCTGTCTTTCCTTGGGGTGGCATCTTTCATGGATTCTGCAGCTTGCTCTTGGAGACTCAGCCATTCTTCCGACTTTTCTTCCCATAGCACTGGGTTAGAGATGTGCAAGTTCAGGCCAGCTATGTAAAGGGACTTTGGAGTTTCAAACTTGGGTGGGGTCAGATCCCTTGAGGACCTCATGCTTGATAAGTAAGCACAATTTAACTACTGACAAATCTCTTATTTTATATATCTCTTATCATGAAACTTCACTGGAAAATGATTTTCCCCCTGTGAGGGAGGGTCTTGTCTAGTCTGAGCTGCTATTATCTATTATCTGCTATTATCTTTCCAGTTTCTCTGATGAGAAGACTTCCTGCTGTGATATTCACATCCTCTCTGGTCCTCTCCCTTTGCAATGTCCTAGCTGTCCCCTACTGAATGGAGGACATTTCCCAGAAGATTAAAGATCATTCAATGTTAGTCACTCCCACTAAACTCATTCCTTTTCTTCAAATAGCTTAAAATCACTGCAACCTACAATTCCCTACCTCAGCCACCAGAAAACTTTGGATTCAGATTATGAAACACTCAATGCCAGACAAATTACAAATTTGTTAGACAAATTTTCTTTGCATATTGATGCATCTACACACACACACACACTCACACACACATACATATATAATCTGGATATATATATATATATATATATATATATATATATATATATATATATATATATATATATCCAGATTATGAAATTCTGAATACCAAATTACAATCACCTACTTACCTGATGTGCTAATGACTGAGGATTATTAATAACATATAAGTATTAAGATATTATCTACTAATAATGCAGCATGAGGTCCATGTCTCCAGTCCCAGCAATCTCAGTAGGAAGAGGGTTGGAGGATCACTGTGAGTTTGAGCCAGCCTGGGCTACAGAGTGAGCTTCCAGTCATCCTTAGGTAGAGTGAGACCCTTCCTTATTTATTCTTCTAATAACTAAACTTTTCTAAATTCCAGACACTTTATAGGACAATTTGCAAATACTCACATTTAACTGAATTATCATATTATAAAATAAGGTTGGTGATATTATTTCTATTTTACCCACAAAGAAAATGAGATTTATAAAAGTTATGTAAATTTCCCAAAAGAAGGTAAATTATTCATGAGTGAGTAGAGCCATGTTAATCAAGGCTATCTGATGATAAAATCTGCTAAGCCTTTCTCCTTCAAAGTTATTATCTTACTCCTAAATTAACATGGGATATGTTTTATTTTTTTCCTGTTTGTTCTCCTTTTAGTAATCTAAGATACATTAGTAATTTTTTTTTACAATTCACAATAAAATGTGATTTTTCCCTTCATTTTACCAAACTAAAAGAAAAACTACACTTTGAGTATCATATTAACTGTGTTGAATACAATTATTAGATTTTCTTGGTCTCACATTCTAATATACTCTTCACGTATTATATCTCTTAATTGACTTTTGCTTCATCAAATTCTTAGTGATTAATATATATATATATATATATATATATATATATATATATATATATATATATATATATATATATATATATAATTGTAACAAATGTTTTATAGAGTTGAAATAAATGAAGACATACAAATATTCTAAATGTATATCACACAAATACTTATAACAAATATGCAGAAAGGAATTTTCTATCTTGAAAAATTCCATTGATGTGATTAGTTTATTTTCTAAATAAGTTTACAATGAATTAATGTGTATATCCTCTTATAATCAAAACAAGTCAGAACTGTCAGAACCAAAACCAAAATTGTATTGAGCTTGTTACCTGAAAAGTCCATTGGGAAATGCATATATCTTTAAAGGGCAAACGTTATGATCTAGAAAATCTAATGGAGTGTGGTTCTTAAAGTGTCTAGATGCATCAATATGCAAAGAAAATTTGTCTAACTGAATGTCAGGCTAAGCACCCAGGAAAATTCAGGTAGACACGAAAAAAGTGAGGTGTTAGTTTCAAACAAGGAACAACCCTATCAAATGGACCAGAGTATAGTAACATCAAATCTCAAGGAAGGAGACCAAGAAACAGAATTTTAGTTTTTCCATTAAAAAAAGAATAAAGATAGGAACTCTCAAACATACGTAATAAGTGCTTTATTAAAGAGCAAAATTTTAAAATTTACATTTTAACATTGACTCCAAATGAGAATTGTTTGCCTTGAATATTTAACATCAGGTTTTGTGAATCTAGACATCTGATGAAATCCACTGTTCTGTGAGAAGTATCAAAGACTTTCAATATAATACTGTGAGTAATATATATATATACATATATATATGGGAAAACTGAATTATATATATATGTGTATATGTATATATGTATATATGGGACAACTGAGCATATTAAACATGGAAGACAAGTGTTCCTAACATTGTGATTTGTCCTTATTATAAAATATATTTTTCAGTTTTTGCAATCATTTTTATTGTGGTCTTTGTACCAGAGAATTACTCACTCCCCTTGGGTTGGTACTAAGATATAAGATATATGTTAGGCTTATAATACTAATTTCCTAAACATAAGAGGATCTTACTATACCCATTTTTATAAAACAAATCAAACCAGTTCTTTGTTCACTATAACAGTGCTAAAGTGTTTCATGAAATTCTTCATCTAATGAAAGTTGGAGAAAAGAATCTTCAATATTATCATGAGACACACTGCAGGATGCCGACTTATGTGAGTTATATTTTTTTACTTCTTATCTTCCTTCTTTGGTCATATGCTTTTTATTACATAGTTTAACATTTTTTCAAAATACTTAGAACTCTGTCTTGCCAAGAGTATATGCTCAATAAATGTCTGAAATGCTAAAATGAATTCTGTTAGATTTTCCCCAAAAGCCAAATGTTGAGAAAGGCATGCAGTTTTTCATATTTTAGCATCAAATTAAGAACAGAGAAGAGCAACTCTTTGGAGTTGAATGTAGACATCATAGATCAGAATTGAGACAATATGAATAAAGGGTGTTTGCAATATTTCACCTTGCTGTGAGGGTGGGAAAAGATCTCTTACTAAGAGTTCCAAAGTATATGCAGTATGAGGAAAAATCACATATGTATATCATTCTTGGCTCTTCATATCTTCCGCATCTGAATTCACGAATTAACTACAATGAATCAAAAATACTTGAAAATTATATCTCACTAAACATGTACAGATTTTCTTGTCGTTACTCCCAAACTAGTAGATTATAACAACTATTTACATAAATTGATATTAGCAGTAAGCCAGAGATGGTCAAAGTATATAGACGTATGAATGCATACATGTGTTAAAGCTATGTTATTTTTGCACAAGGGCTTGGGTATCTGTGGATTTTGATATCCATGCAGATTCCTGGGAATAAAGGTGTATATAAATCATGAGACAGTTGTTTGTATTTTTCTGAAACATTTTTCAGTTTCTGACGTTTGTATGAGATTGGTTTTCCAAGTATTTGAAATGAAATACAAAAAGATTACAATCAATAGACTTTCATAGAGATTTATCTTTGTGATTATTGAGGGTAACAGTGTTGAAACACTGAGAATCAAGAAAGGGATGATGATTTAGGGCGAACCCTTTTGATTATGTTAACCATTAGGGGATTTTCAGAGTGAGAAGTATGATAAATGACTGCTCTCCAGCCTTATCCACAGTTGACCTTTCTTATGAGATGCAGCATGATTCAGAAGAAGCTGACATCCAAAAAGTACAGCTCACTGCTAGAAAATTTGAATTTCATTTCCTGAGATGCCTTTGGAATAAGACATATCTTCATTGTAAAAGGATTTCTCACTGTAGCTGGACAAATGTGTGACATTTAGCAAAAAATAACCTCTGCTGTTTCAGATATGGTTTCAGAAGGCACACACCAGCCAGTGGCGAAAGTGACAGGGTATTGCCTCATCTTCTGAGAGTTTCAACTCCTCAGAACCTTGTTCCACATGGGAATGCCATTGAAGCTAGTAGCTTCCATAGGCACAGAAACTTTAATAAAAGACCTCAGCAGCAAGAGGCTCTCAAGGTGAGTTGGTGCTGTAGTTTTATTACCTTAACCGTGCCTGCATAATAAAACCATTACAGAGTCCCAGTAAATACTGTAAATCATACATTCTCACCTATAAAAGTTCATAACGAACTGAGTATAAATATCCATTAAGTATACGAATATCAAAACTACTCAAATACACACTGCATAGTAATGAAGACTGAAGTTTGTTCTTGACTTCTCTAGGGTACAGCTTAAAATGCTGTTGCCTACAGGGAAACCCAGGCATGAAAAGTAACAGAAAATTAGAGCCCAGATAGAAGTCCAGTTATATTTCTGATAATGCTATCACTAACTTAAAAAAATTCCACCAGACATTTGTTAATATAGTGTTTATAATCTTTTTGTTACCATATACATTCACTTGTGTCACTCCAACAGATAAAGACTCTTGTTTATTTAGTCACGTCATCATCATTATTTTTTGCCTCCAGATGCCTGTCTGGCTTCAAGCACCATTTCCATTGCATCCCAGCCTTTGCCCCTATCCAGCAGAAGTCTGATGAATGCATTCTAAGTATCTATGTCAATATCTCTGTGCATGCCTGTGTTCCTTAGTCAACTACACCAGAATTACATGACAAAATGCCATAACGATACCTAAAAACATATGCTAACCAAAAGGTAAAAAGCAGAAATAAGCACATTCATTATAGAATAGTGGCTGGAGATTTAGGTCAGTGGTAAGAGTGTTTGCCTAGAATACATGATCTTCTGAATTCAATCAGAAATGTCACCAAAAAAAAATGCACTTCATTGGTATTACCCAATTGGACTCCTCCTGTTCTCTCCTAGTCTTAAGATATTGGAGCTTTTATGTCTTTCCTTCTCTTAAAAACTATGAAAAAATTTCTAAATTTCAAAAAATAAAAACAAATAAAGTAGAATTTCAATTCAACATGAAATTGTAATTCTGTTAACTATTTGAAAACAACAACAACAACAAAAATCCCTATGTACCCTGTAAGATACCAGGAAACTACGTTATTATATAAAATTATTGTTAAAAATTATATACATACATACATACATACATACATACATACATACGGCTGTTTCAGGTGGATTCAGCCCAAATGTGATTGTATTTTTGTAACAGACCCAAATATATTCATGCATTGTTCTAATAAATTTAACTAGGCTTCTACTGTGAATTAAATATTGAGTATACGCTAGTGGTCTACTAGAAAAAAAATCTCTCTCTCTCTCTCTCTCTCTCTCTCTCTCTCTCTCTCTCTCTCTCTCTCTCTCTCTCTCTCTCTCTCTCTCTCTCTTTGTTTCCTCCTTGGTTAATGCAGATCATTGAGTTGCCACAAGTCTACATGGAAAAGGTTTCAGATATTGGAGGAATCCAAAACCAAACTATACATCTTATGGTCTCCTCCAGTATATAATATGAAGTCAAAAGTTTTAGAATATTACCATTTTTTATACTAAAGCAACAATGTGATAGGTAAAATAATGATTTTGCAGAGTGGCATCAATAATTAAGATTGGTTTACCAGTGGGTGCTTATACCTCTCTAGTATCATTTTCATATGATTGCCTGCCTTGCAAACAAATATAATGGTTGCCTTTCTGACACCCATTTATATGATGCAGAAATAAGAAAGTATGCATTACACAGAATATAGTGAGCAACTGATATAATAATTTCCAACTCAGAGATTTTCATACATTAAGGTAAAAAGATTATTCCCCAAAGTTAGTATATTTTTCAATAAACAATTTACACTCAAATCCTTGGCTCAAAGACAGCTGCCAGGAGACTAACAAACTACACTTAAAGTTTATGAATAAAATTTTAGGAATAAAAAGGAATGCAGTATTAGTTTCAGTACATTATCCAGTGTCAGAAAACGTTACGTGATTAATGAATCCTAGACTTCTTAATACATCTGGAATAAGCTTGCTAAAAGTGCTGGACTCCTTCAATATTAGAGCTGAGAAAATCACCTGTGAACTGAGCTTATATATGCTTCTCACTTTGCCAATAAAACAAAGCTCAAGCAATTTGGGAATTCCTTATCAAAGGTTTGTCAGAAAGGTCATATTTTATGACCCCATAACCCCCTTTTATGATATTTTAGGTGAGTAGTCATAAACTCAGAGATTTATGTTTAGAGATTTTTAACTGACTATTATATGGAATAGTAAAAATA
>PVHP010052594.1:0-10964 GCA_004024765.1 Zapus hudsonius
CTCTCTCTCTCTTCTCTCTTTTGTGGTGCTGAGGATGGAACCCAGGCCTTGCATGTACTAAGCAAGCCCTCTGCTGAGGCAAACCGCCATCACTCCATAATTTCCCATTTGAGAGATTTAATGCTTGCTCTCTTGTACCTGGAGGGTGTTTGGAGGATTTGACTGTTGAGTGTGCCCAGTGCATTTGTAGCTAACGACGTCATATTGCAATGTCACAAGGATGGACACCCCCCAGCTAGTTGCATCAATCCACCACCTCATTCAAATTATCATCCCTGGTCTGGTCAGGTTTCCTTGAACCATTAACATTTCTGTGACTCACCTAGGGCTCTGGGCAGCCCAAAGACTTGGCTCTCTCTGTTCTTGGCCTTAATCAGGTACCACGGGTAACACCACCACAGGCCATGAGGGCGACAATGACAGTTTACTGGGTACCAGGCCCTGCTGATGTGCTGTCATGTGATCTCAGTCACGTTTGGAGAATGTTTAGAGGAAATAACATGACCAGGTGACTCATGAAACTGGATTCCACAGGCCTGCCTGACTCCAGACACCCATGGTCTCAACCTCTTAAGGAGTTGGGGAAGGAAGGCACAGGGGGTGTGGCTTGCTATATAACACAAGCGATTTCAGAAAACTGTCATGTTCAGTCTAAGCTTGCTGAGAGCTGACCAAAGATGGGGTATCCCCCGCTGCCCCATTTCAGACCCAAACATGGGTCAAAGCCACTGTGTCCTTTAGAACCGCCGGAAGGTGAAGCATCCCCCTGGCTGCCTGCCCACCCTCTGATCCTAAGACTTCAGCGGGGCTCACCACCATTTATCCCTTGGCATAAAAACGCCTGTGGTGGATCCCGCTCACCTGAGGGGAAGTCCAGGACTCCTGATCAGTCTGGAAGCCAGCTGTCAGCACTGTGAGGCTTCTCCAGTCTTTCTGCTGGGTGTTCTCAGTGCAGCTTGACGTTCTACTCTTGTGGTGGGGGGAGGGTTGTGTGCATGCGTAGTAAGTATGGGGTGTGTGCGTGTACCATGTATGCACACGAGTGAGGACCAGAGGAGTGTCCTCCTCCATGGCTCTTCTGCGTGGTTCCCTTCATTTTCCCACTGAGTCTGGAGCTGCCTTTTTTCCAGACAGGTTGACCAGTGAGCCCAGCGATTCTCTGGTTTCTGTTCTCCAAGGGACTTCAGTTACAGACGTGTGTGGCCACGTCTGGCTTTTATGTGGGTGCTGGGGATGGAACTCAGGTGGTCTCAGGCCCTCTTGGTGCTCCTCTTTGCATGGCAAGTGCTTTGCTGCTGAGTCATCTCCCAGCCCCTGCGTTCTGGTTTTTGTCTGTGACTTGCCATTTCTGCTTTAACTTTGCTTGCGATGTTCCTAAACCCACTCCTTTGAAGCTGAAAGCATGGCTCTTGTAGGTAGATTTTCTGGATGGAACACTTGTTTTCTTCTCTTTTGTGTAGTAAAAGTCCTGAAGGAAAATCGTTCAAGTGTTGGGAATTCCTAGCAGCATGGCTTCATGGGACTTCAGTGGCACATCTGCCTTTGAGGGCTCTGAGCAGAGAGGCAGATGGCACCATACTGGGAGCAGTCATTCCCATCACTTCTGGGTGCCAAGGGATCTGTCACAGCTCTCTTCATGGACTAACCCAGCCCCTTCATGAGGCAGGAAGGCTGGGCTAACTTCCTGTACCATTTTACTAACTCAGAAACTCACCAATGAAGGTGACTTGCTCTGGTCAATGTGCTGAGTGACCCTGAGACTTAAACCACAGTCTCTTCCCTACCTGGACCTTTCTAGATGTCTATTCCAGGCAAATGGCTTCATGCCTCTGCATATCATCACAATGTGTCACCTTAATATCCAGGCTGAATAGCCCTGTCAGTGGGCTCAGCATTGGAGACATGCTGTCCACTGAGCATTCACTGTGAACTGGTGATGTAGAGGTCGCAGAGCCCTGGACAGAAGCTGTCTCCCCAAGTAGCTGGGAAGATCTCCTGAGTGGAGTGAGTCTGGGAGACAATGTGGGAAGAGAGGACATTATAGTGTGGACAGTGGCACTGGTGGGGACATGTGGTGCTGGGGATGGAACCTAGGGCCCTGCACATCACTAGGCAAGCACTCTATCACTGAGCCACAGCACAGACCTGGAGTGTCACTATGTGGGATTATAGGTCTACACCACCACGTCCTGCTGGAGGGGCAATTTTTTAATGATGAGCAAGGATACTTCTTAAGGGAAGGCCATCCGTAAGATTGAAGGGAAGGGATAGGACAGAAAGAAGGGAAGGACAGTGAGTCCTTGAGAGATACTAAAGATGGAAGGATGTCACCCACACCAGGCACGTGGTTTCTTTTCAACTTGATGGCAGAGAAGGTGAAAAGTGTTACCTTGGTGTTTTTATATATTTTTATGTACTTGTTTTTTTGCAAGCAGAGAGAGGAGAGAGACAGACTGATTGACATGAAGGGGGGGGGAGAAAGCATGCCAGATACCACTTTGGACATCTGGCTTCACATGGGTACTGGAAAATTGAACCCAAGCCAATAAGCTTTGCAAGCAAGCATCTTAACCACTGAGCCATCTCTCCAGCCTCTTACTTGTATTTTTTTAAAAAAATATTTTTCTTTATTTGCAAGGAGGAAGATAAAGAGACAGAAAATGGGCATGCCAGGGCCTCTTGCCACTGCAAACAAACCCCAGATACATGTGCCACTGTGTGCATCTGGCTTTCTGTGGGTACTGGGGCATCAAACCCAGGCTGTCAGGCTTTTCAAACGAGCACCTTTAACTGCTGAGCCATCTCTCCAGTCTCTGCCTGGGGTTTTTAATAGCATTTCAAAATGCATTAGAAAACATTTTGATCTGGGGCCTCCCAACGCTCCATGAAATTAAATAATTTAATAATTTTTCATAATTGAGAAATATAAAAGTCTTTGTTGCATGCCAATATGTCAGGTGTTTCTTGAATGTCTTGCTCTGTGTACAGGTTTTGTTAGTAAAAGAACACATGAGGTTCCCTCTCTCCCCATGTATCCAGTCCGTCCCTTAGGGCCTCCCTCAGGATATGAGGGACATCTAGAACCTTCTCTGCTGGTGACCATGCCTGTCCAGCTTCTGTTCCTCTGACTTCCCAATGCACTTGTGCCAGGCATGGCTCTCTCTCCTCTGTCAGCCCCAGTTCCAGGACATCAATTCAGAGCTGATCTAATAGCAGCCTGTGTCGGCCTCCCTGGCTCCAATCTCTCCCCGCCTCATCCATCCTGCCTCTGGAATATTGAAATGCTGTGTTCCCTGTGCTGTGAAAATACAGTGATGTCTTGAGTTCTGCAGGCAGAGCCGACTTCATTTCACACCCCTTTCCCCAGGGCATGGACTGTGCTCATGGAAGGCAGATCTGGTTCTTAGGATAAATACCTCAAGGTCTTTTTGTTCCTTTGTCTTTAATGTCTCCCCACTGTTCTTGGAGTAAAATGCCAGTTACTTATTGCGGTCTTTGAGATCGTCTGGCATTTATACTTATTTGGTAATAACCCCTTTTCCCTATTGGCTAGTCATTTCCTGCCTCAGGACCTTTGCACCGGCTGGTTCTCTTTCCTGTCACACATCTCAGGGGTACTCTTCTGAAAAGCCTTCTATCAACTTTTCTGCCCCAAATGTTTTGGCCTTCCGGTTGGCTTCCTGTCCTGTCACTTTGTTTACTGGCTTTGTAGAATTTGATGCAATTTGAACTGGTCTCACCAGCTCTTTGCCATCTGTTCCCCAATGGGAAGTCAGGTCCCCTCTGGGTCTGTCTCCCTGGTGTGTGGAGTGGGGCTGGGATCTTGATCACAGTTGTTGAGGAATTGGCTGGCCCTTCCCCTCATTTGTCACTGTACCTGTGTCATTTGTCACTATCCATTTTGTTCACTGGTGTGTCCCAAGTCACTGCCTGGGACTATGTCTAGTAGTTGACTCAGTAAATCATGGCTGTCGGTTTCTTCCTGGAGTGGGAGATTCATCAGAGGCTTCTGCTCAGTTGGCCTCATGAGTTCCAGGATGCCTGTGGGCTCAGGGATGACGGTCACCGGCTGCTTCGGAGCCTTCTGCTCTTCTGAGTGGGGTCATCAGTGTGCCCTAGTTCTATCCTCAGGTTCACTGTGTCCTTGGCACTCTGATCCAGGCACCCTATGTGCCCTGTCCAGCCATCAAAACCCCCTATGAAGTGCAGATGATGATGTCCACTCTCCTGAAGCCCGAAGGAGGGCAGCAGCATTCTCAGGTCTCACAGCCACAAGAGCAGATTTCCAGCTGAGCCCCGGTAACCTGGCTTGAGAGTCCAGGTCTGTATCCATGGAAATAAGCAATGCCGTGGGTTGGTTAGGTCCCAAGGGGGGCGCTTGCTAGCCCTGGGATTGTTTAGCCCACCTGAGCATCAGTGTGCCATCTGTACCTTGGCAGCACATGAAGCGGCTTGTGTGGCACTGAGCAGACTTGGAGTTTCAATAAATGTCAGTTTTTCCCAGGGAGAGGGTTGGCGTGGAACAGCCAGGCCAGGCCAAGCCAGGCCAGCCACTGTGCTCCCTCCATTACAGCCGAGGGCGTTCCTGCAACAGCCATTATGTTTGGAAACTGTGCCCAAAATGCTGTGTGACAAGGGAAAGAGGCTGGGACCTTGGGTGCTTCTCACCAGGCATTTTGCCATCACAGATATTGAGGAGTCCTGCAGGATGTTGGTCAACACTCTGTTACTACCATCGAGCCTTCCAGAACATGTCACTGGGCCCTCAGTTCTCCATGGTGCCCCTGTCATGTGGACTTCCAAAATATCCCTCTGGTAGCTCTACTTCCCATGAGGCCACTGTGCAGAGGATGGACCCTGGCTTACTTGGAACCTGACACCTGCCTCGGTGACACAGACAAGCCTTTTTTCTCAAAAAAGGGGTGCAGAAAAGCTCCTTTGGGAGAATTGTTTGGGGCTAAGTGGCCTTGTGTGTTCTGCCCCCTCCTTCCCTCCCACCATAGCAGTGGGCACACAGGGGCACATAACACCCATTTGTTCTTTCCTCTGCATGGCAAATGCCTTCTAGAAAGAGCCAGGCAATGTCTTAGGGACATTGAAACAGAGGCTGTATGATCCATGTGGCTTCCTGTTGCAGCTCCTCAGCTCTGTGAGGATAATGGGAAAATAACCACCAGCAACACAGAAACAAACAAATGTGACCATGCTCCAATAAAACTTTATTGACAAAACTAAGTGATGGGCCATAGCTGGCCAATGCCTGGTGTACACCCAGGAAATGTCTAGGTGCCACTTCTTTTGTCTGCTTAAGAAGATCAAAATCTCCCTCGAGACCCATATGTCTATGACATTCAAAAGAAGTGGGTTGTCAGAACTTTCAGGGAGCAGGGTGGGGAGGGGTGCCGTTGGGCACTTGCTAGAGACTGTGATGTATCTATAAAGCAGAACAACCTCTGATCTCCAGCCAGCTGCCTTCAGGGACCAGTTGAGGGAGAAAGGAACAGAGCTGTAATGACAAGCTCAGAAATGATGACTCTGGGTACAGAGCCTGGTGTCCCTGTACAGGGGACCAGGCCTCCAACCTAGCAGCCAGGGCAGCCTCAGAGCCACTGAGCACCTGTGACATTCAGAGGGACATCCTGATCTCTCCCTTGAGTGTCTTTTCCAGAGCTCTCTTGTCCTCCAGTAAAGCGAGGACAGTTACTCTGCAGCAAGCCGATGGGACGTTGCAGTTGCTCTTCTCCCAGCAGCCTTCCCGTGAATTTCCATTTCAGATCTTGTTGGTGGCCCCTCCCTGGGAAGCTTCCAGGAGGGGGAATGCTGCTTGTGGACAGCGCCTGCCAGAGCACGGCTGGCAGCAAGGGTCTGTCTAAAGAGAAATCGAGTTTCTGCACAAAAACCCACTTTTTTTTTTTTTTTTGCTCTTGAGTGCCTTGGGGACTTTGGAACCTTTCTTAGGGCTACAGCTGTGGGTGGACAGAAGGAGAGGGAGGCTGAGGCCAGCTGCTGCGGCCCTTGATTAATTCTTAATGGAGAGGGCCTTTGTTTCTTACCAGAAAGTCTCCTCCAGCAGAATGGTAATCTCAAGGTGCTCCTGTCAGTTCAGAAAGTCATGTCTCCACCCGCGGCCAGAGATAGGCTCAGACCCCATTCCTCCGACCATAACCAGAGTCCTGCAGTTTCCACTCTTGGTTTAACAAGCTCCTAATTATAGAAGGAGGGGTCCTTCCTCAACGACCTTCAAGCCTTCCAGACCGGAGCAGCTACCTCACGAGTACAGTTAGAACCAGCTTGAGCGGAAGCTGACAAAGCCAGCACAAGGGGGGCATACAGTTGTGCCCACCTCACTGCTGTGCAGGGCGGTGCCTCCTGATCCAACATGGAGGCACGTGGATTCCAGGCATCAGGATTGACAGGTAGGAACTGGAAGAGAAGCAGAGCCCAGCCTGGTGGCAAAGCCTGTCATCCCAGCCCCTCAAGAGGCTGAGGCAGGTGGACTGTAGTTCAAGGCCAACCTGGGCAACTCAGTGAGACCCTCTCTCAGGATAAAAAGTCAAAACTAAAAGGCTGGGGTAGAGTGCTTACATGTACAAGGCTCTGGGTTCCATTCCCAGTTCTAGAAAAGAAAAACAAAACAAAACAAAACAAAAAATGAGGTGGGAGAGAACAAATTAGTGGTCATTTAGGCCTGTGCATACTTTTTAAAAATTTTATTTATTCATTTTCAAGCAGAGAGAGAGAGAGAGAGAGAGAGAGAGAGAGAGAGAGAGAGAGAGAGCGCATCAGGGCCACCACCTTGTGGATCTGGCTTATGTGGGTCCTGGGGAATTGAACCGGGGGCCTTAGGCCCTGGAGGCAAGTGCCTTAACCCCTGAGCCATCTCTCCAGCCCACTGTGCATACTTTTAATTTTAAGGGCCCCTGGAAGATGGATCATACCATAGTATTCTAATTTTGACCAATTAGATGCTTCAGGGCTATTCTGATCTGCAAGGAAAGCTGGGAAATGTAGTCTTTATTCCACAAAGCCCTGTACCCATCCAAAGTCTAGCAGTTTCTTACCACAGAAGAAGGCACCCACTGCATGCCTGTGAGATGGGGCACTATTGCCATTAGTAGAATTTGGGTTCAGAACATCTGTCACCAAAGCTGTGCTCTTGAGGATTTTGTCACCTTGCCTGTGACATATGACATGCAGCAATGTCTGTGCACAGAGGAAGTGCTCAGAACCAGGCCACTGTTAGGAAGTGTTGGTGTCTGTTCCAAGGAGAGCACTGGGTGGACGTTAGAGTAATAAACTCTTAGAACTGGAGGGTGGCTTCGCTTCTGTATTTAACTACTAGGCACGAAGCACATGTCACTAAAAGCACATTTTAAAATTTTACTTGCACTTGTGAGAGGAAGGGGGTGCACCCAGACTTCTTGCCTTTGAAAATGCCAAATGCTTGCATTAGTTTTTGTGTCTGGCTTTCAGGGGTGTCTTGGGAATTGAACCTGGGGGGCAGCAGGCCTTGCAGGAAAGCACCTTTAAGTACTATGCAATCTCTCCAGCCCCCAAAGCATACATTTTCAAGAGGCATTCAGTTGATCTTTGACAAATGTCAACACTCCTATCCATAACTGTCACTTCAATCGAGATATACAGAAAATACAGAAAGTTCTCGGGTTTTGTTTGTTTGTTTGTTGTTGTTGTTTGGGAGGTAGAGTTCTTCTCAAGCCAGGCTGACTTGGAATTCACTAGTGTCCTGTTCCCTGAAGTGAATGTAAGGTTCATCAGTCCCACCAGCAGCAGGCAAACCTTGCAGTGACTCCATTTCTTCATCAACACGTGGCATTGTCACCGTTCCAGACGTCTCTATGGCTCTATGGCCATGTGGCGTTGGGGTTTTAGTTCATATTTCTCTGAGGACGAAAGACACTGCTGAGTGTCTTGTCATATTTTAATAGCCATCTGCATAGCTTCCTTTTTGAGGGGTCTGTTCTCATCTGTTGTTCTTTCTGTGTTTGGGTTTTTGCCTGATCATTCGGTTGAAAGCGCTCACCACATCTTCCAGTATCAGTCCTTTGTCATATCTATATGGGGACATTTTTTTTCTCCCAGCTTGTTGGTGGTTTGCCTTTTTGCTTTCTTCATGAGCCTTGGCTGAACAGCAGGTGGGGAAGATGATCTCATCTATTCTGCTTTGCTGGATGCATGGCATGCTATCTTTTTTCTATTCTTTTTTTTTTTTTTGAGACAGTGTCTCACTCTACCCTGGAACTCACTCTGTAGCCCAGGATGGCCTTGAACTCATAGCAACCCTTATATCTCAGCCTCCCAAAAGCTGGGATGAAAGGTGCGCACCTCCACGCCCAGCCATGTTATATTCTTCAAACATATGGTGTCCCTGATGATCAGGCCTTCAAGAAATCCATTGGTCGTTCAATTCCTTTGGAGCACATCGTCCACTTGCTAGTCCATGAAGCTGACACTTTCTTGGCCCTCTCTGGTGCTTTGGGTCCCTATTGGGTGGCAGCTCCCAAGCCCAAGAATCAGGCAGACGAAGGGGTAAAATCAGCGTGCCTGTGTTGGGGGTAAGGAGAACTGAGTCACTTTCTTTACGGAACGGTTTTTGTCTTCATTGGGTGCAGTGTCTCCAGATGCCCCCTCGAGCCGAGATTCTCGGGAAACATTGACTCATAAATATTGAATGATACCTTCACCTTCTGCGCAGGCCTCCGGCAACGGCTTCCTAGAGATGGATTTAGAAGCTGGGCAGTAATTACCCATGGAAATGTTCCTTCAATCCTAGAGCAGATTAAATAATGAATAGGAATGTCATTTATTCATTCCAACTTAGAACCCGTCTCATTATTTTTCTGGATGAGATTGAATGTCAAGAAGGAGCAACAGGGAAGGGATGGCGTGGAGGAGAAATGTGAGGAGGTGGGCTGGCATCACGCCAATTCAGGGAAGGGCTCTGGCATGATGCCCCTTCCAGGACTGAGCTGTGGCGGGGGTGGGGGGAGGTGGGATGGGCAGACAGCATTAGGAACAGTCCCTAGCTCCATTTCCCATCATTTTTACATTTTACTCCTAGAAAAAAAATACTGTAAAATGTGGGAAAGGACTAATTTTAAAAACAATCCATCCATTGTCCTGCCAGACAAAGATGGCCACCATCACTGCTTCCCCCCCTCCAAGCAGGTTGTTTTCAAAACATAACCTAAGCCCATAGTCTAGATACGGCTGTGTCATCTCCTGTGAGGGTCACCTCAACCCTTAGGTAAACATGTTTAAAGGAGAATTTCAGAGTGGAGGTCCCTAGAGGATGTGGGAGCAGGCCTGGGTGACTTCTTGCGGAGTAGCCCCTGGGAACCTGGTGGCTGGGAACCATGGATGTGCAGGGAGAGAGGGTTGTGAAGGGACAGAGGTGGGAGGGTGGTGGGGCTTTGGCAGCATGCCAGGTTCTGAATGTCTACAGCATCTGACCTCCTTGGGTCCTGAGTCACCTGACCAAGCCCTGGGATAAGAGATGCAGAGATTCCTCTAAACATGGAGGTGGATTCCAGAGGGACAGGGTCGAACTCATGTCACAGTGTGAACGTGAAACTCCCCTTCCCCAGCCCAGCTGGTGATGCTGTCTGGAGAGACTGTGGACACCGTAGGAGGGATGGCCTAGCTGGAGGAAGTGGGTCACTGGGAGGTGGGCCTGCCCTCCTCCTCATCCTGTTCCCTGGCTTGCAGGTGGGCTCTGAGATCTGCTGTCATGGGCTAATCCACTACCCCACGTGGCCCATCGCAGCAGTAACCCTATTGTTAACATAAAACAGAAGCAGACTGTGGAAGGAAAGGGTTTATTTTGGCTTACAGGTTCAAGGGGGGGAAGTTCCATCATGACAGGAACAGCATGGCAGACTTGAGCAGGAAGCCTGGGTCACATCACCTCAGTGGGAAGGAAGTAATCAAAATACTGAGGTTGGAGCTGGCCTATATCACTCCCAAAATTGTCCCTGGTGACACACCTCCTCTAGCAAGGCTCCACCTCCCAAAGGCTCTACGATTTTCCCAAATTGTCACCAGCTGGGGACCAAGTATGAGGCTTGATGGCAAACACTCCACATTCAAACTCCCTCTGTCACCCTGATGGGTTGTGTCTCTGAACAGTAAACCAAAATAAGGCTTTCCTTCCCCAGGTTACCTCTGTCACATATCTTGAGAACGAATAGCTGTGATGAGAAAAGTAGCTAACTCAAGTGTTTGTCACACTTCCTCCAGGAGGATGGAGTCTATCTGTTTTTGCATCCTAGCCCTGGAGCATTGCTGGGCAGGGTAACCTTCATGGTAACTCCTCACGATTTAGTGAGTGAGTGAACAAGATAAGGTGGGGGTGAGTGATGAGTGGATGAGCCAGGAGGGACCTCAGGGCCTCCCAGAGGAGGGCAGCTAAAGCTATTTTAGACCCAGGACCTGGAGGTGTGAGGAGATAAAGTTGTTCATGGCTCCGAGCTTCTGGAAGCTCACAGACTGGCTAGGCTGGGGAATACACGGTGGCAAGAACAAAGGTAAGAACTAACTGGGAGACCAGCTCCAGGTTAGCCATTAAGAAGCTGGTAGAAGTTGGACTACTATTTACTGAACAGCTACTACACTCAAGATCTCTACTGAGATCTCTGACTTACCTCTTAATTGACCCTTTGAGCTAATATTCCCAGTATAGATGAGGAAGGGGAGCCCCAGGGAACTTTTGAATGGTTTGGACTTCTGTCAAGAGCTAACCTGCTGGATTTGTTAACCTACACTGATCTCACTCTCCGATGGAGATTGTGTTTGTATCTTTCAGGATGCAGCGAGAGTGCTGGGGCTCATCTAACCCTACCAACCGACCATAGGCCGATAGCTGAGATTCTGGCAAGAGAGGGGCCACCACAGTCATACAATGGAGGATCCAAATGGAACTCCGCAGAGAAAGACGAGATGAACAA
>PVHP010052595.1:0-11022 GCA_004024765.1 Zapus hudsonius
TTTTTTTCAATGATGGTAGTGATTCATATTGCTGCCAATTCTGGCTCCAAAAAGCCCCACAAAGACCATCCTTACTGTTTCTGTTTCTTGCATTGTGCACTGGAAGAAAAGGTCTCCAACAGAGCACAACCAAACAATGAAAAAAACATCTACTGAAGCATCTTTATTGCAGACATCCTGCTTGGCAAGGCAGATATAAACATGACTAGGTACTGGTCCTTGACTCTGCAAAGGTCACTGTCCAGTGTTAATTAAAAATCAATTTGGGAACTAGGGACATGGCTCAGTTGGTAAAGTACTTGCTGACCAAGCTTGAAGACCTGAGTTTGGACCCCAGAACTTATACAAAAGCTGGGCATGCTCCTGTGATCCCAGCACTGCAGAGGTGGAGACAGGAAGTTCTTGGGGCTTTCTGGTTAGCTTGACTAGTTGAATTGGTGTGCTCTGTCAGTGAGAGAGACCCTGTCTTAAAAAATAATGGGGCCGGTTATGGTGGTGCATGCCTTGAATCCCACCACTTGGGAGGCCAAGTTATGAGGACTGCCATGAGTTCAAGGCCAGCCTGGGACTATAGAGTGAGTTCCAAGTCAGTATGGGCTAGGGTGAGACTCTGTCTCAAAAAAAAAACCTACTAAAAAATAAGAAGTATTGAGGAAGACACCTGATGTTGGACTCTAGCCTCCACATACAGGAGCATACATGTGTATCTAGACCTACACACATGTGCCACCCACACAAATGAACATGCATACACACATGCACATATACTTCCCACACATACACAAGAGAGAGAGGAGAGAGACTAGAAACTCCCCATTTTGTTAGGGAAACCAAGACAAGTCCACCTGCAGGGCCAATGTTACCACTCACACAAGGTAAAATTAGAAGATCAAGGGGTTCTGTTCTTGGACTTGTTGACTTCCTATGATCATCCAGGGTTATTCATCTGTTCTTTCACGATGATGTCTGTCTATTGGTCATGATACTCAAATCCATTATCTCCAGTCTTCCCTCTCCACTGAGTTCCAAGCCTATATATGGAATTGTCAGAAGAAAAAAAATGCCCGCCTTGGTATTCCTCAGCATTTGATGTCTAACATGTCCCAACCAAACTTATTCTCCTGCTTCCCTCATCTGCTTTTCCTTCTGTGTCCTCTTTCTTAGCTGATGGAATGACTGGTTATCCTCCTAGTCTGGTATGATGCTTGACTAGTCGCTCTTTCATTTCCTTGGATACATTAGTTGCCAAGTTCCCTTGCTCCAAATCTCAGAAGTGTTCCATGTTGTCATTCTCAATTCCCTTCTTCATAGCAGACTCCCATGACTTTCCCCCACAATGCTGCAGCAGCACCTCTGTTCTAGCTTTCCTCAAATGTATCACCTGCCAGGTACACAGAGAAAGTTTCCATCCCTCTGGTATACAACTTTATTTCAACTATCTGGAGACACTTCCCATGATCCTAAGTCCTTTATCACTGGAACACATCCCCCAACCATTCCTTATATAAAATTCAATGACCAAACTAGTGACTTGTAGATGTTATAATTAGCAAACCGAAGACCTTAATTATCTTCCCAGCAATGTCTCCATTGTCTGGAAGTGGACCCCAGAAATGAGGTTGTTCTTCTGGTCTCACATAAGAAAAGAATACTAACAAAGAGGGCTGCTGGATGTAAGAACCAAACAATTAGAATTTTTAAAAATGTGGCAGTGTTTTGAAAATTTTTAGAAAAGGGATGTCAAGACAAAGAAGACTGGAATTTTGCATTGAGTATTTTATAAAACAAGGAAAAACATCATAGATTTGAAGCTAACCCCTTTCAATAGGTAACATAAGGAGTGTTGCCAAAAAATTTTCCATGACAAATTTTATCACACTTTGAACATTTCTAATTAGTGTGGAACTGAACAGAAATGTGTTTTTCCTTCCCCACAATCACTCAGATGTACCTGTTTATGTATGCTGCTTTTATGCAACGAGTTTTTACTTATACCCTATCAAATTTCCATTCAGGGTTCTTTTCAGAAAAAACCCTGATTGTTGCTCATCTTTCTTCCCATCTATGGTGACCATTGTCACCTGAGGCATCCTTTCACCTACCAGCTGCTGATCCCTTTTTGGCCCTGAGAAAAGCATCTTTAGTTCAAGTAACCTTGTAAGTTTTCATCCAGAGGAATGTCCACAGCACATTTCATCACATCCTCCAATGACACAGCTTTCACTCTATCCATTTCTCACATATCTGAAGAGCTGGGACCAAATTATTTAAAGTGTTTTTTTTTTAACTTGGGCTCCTTTCCCTATACAAACAATTACATCTCTCCGAATGGCTGCCTCAGCAAAATAGCTCTGGTCACAATTAGGCAACTGAAGGCTCAATGAGCCACTTGTTCCTGCAAGCTTGGCCATTAGAGTTGTGCAATTAAGCAAAAAATGTATCAATTTGATTCCCTCTGATTTACAGAGCCACAGCAGAGCTCAAACCTGATCCCTGTTCTTCTCCAATGACAATATAACCATCATATTTCCAATGTTCTACAAGCCACAGCACTTATACTTTATATATTGGCTCCAAGGATTATCTTTTAGTCAACATTCTAATAAGATAGGCCAATATTAACTCAGTCCAACTTATAAAATATAGGAATGAGGAATCAGAACAATTGTTTTGACAAAGTCATGACAAAAACTAAAATAAAATTCTAAATAGAAAATGTGTTATTCTTGGGGATTTAGCTTCTCACAAAGGGTAAAAAGAAACTCAACTGTCACCTACATTTGCCTTTAAAACAAGGCACCTTTCCCCAAATCACTGCCGCCTGATTGTTGAAAGCTACAAGAAAATATAACTTCTTCTGAAAAAAATAGCTTCAAGTGTATATCATTAACTATTTTTCCTTCCTATAACTGATGAAATTTCTTTCCTTAATTTCTGTAGGGTTTATCCTAAGCTTCTTCTTCAACAAACATTTATAAAGCACAAAATGCTCACTTGGCTTACAAGGATGGCATTTCCCACAACCATTCTTCCAAGAAGTAAGGAGATAAATTTATGAAGAAATTTATATTAAAAAGGATTAAATGTCTTTGCTTTGAGAAAGCTCAGCATCTTTAATGAAAGTAGCATGCCTCCTAAACGCCTCTTTCCATAGGGTGCCTCCTCCTATGACTAGACTCTCCAGCCTTGTGATTATCTTAAGTGGAGATAATTGAATGGGAAAAGATTCCCGAGGCCTCTAGACTCTTCCACACCAATGAGTTGTTCTCTCCCCTTCCCCCAGTCTCTACCACACTTCAAAGGCCTCTGACATTTTCTTTAATAATTAGCATATCAACAGAGAAAACAGAGTAAGAGAGAAATCGGGGTTAAAGGTGAAAGTGGAAAGAAAGGGGTTCAAGGAAGCAGAAGAGACACTGCATATGATGCTAGAAAAGGGGTGATAGCCTTCATGAAGAAAACTCAATAAATCAGCTCCTGCTCAGAAAGAGCATAGTCTACAACAGATTTCCTGTGCATGAAACATCAAGACCGTGTCTGCAATCTGCTGACACATGCAGGGAGAAGAGGGCGCGATCGATGCAAGCAGTCTAAAACGACAATGTTGTCTGTGGTTTTCACTTACCCAACACCAGGAGTTCCACAAAGTCCTCATTTTTGCCCTCCAGGTCATCAGGGGTGGTGATGATACAGTAATAGAGTCCACTGTCTCCCCACATGAGTTTTCCAATTTGAAGATCTGCATCTGGTATCACAAAAAGAAGAATCCAGTCCTAAAATTCTGTCCACTGAAAGAAAAGCACCGAACAACAGGCCCTGGGAGGGAGAGCCTTTGGGGTGTCTACAGTACTCTCTTCCTGTATCTGGATCGTTGTAGAAAGATGGTTGCTTTAGTTCCAACAGAATCCCTCAGGCAAGAGAATCAGAGCACAAGTCAGTCTAGTTCTAGTTCTACTTTTGGGAGGAGTTGCTGGCTTTGAACCAGCCTACAGAAATCCA
Source organism: Zapus hudsonius (assembly GCA_004024765.1). NCBI lineage: Eukaryota > Metazoa > Chordata > Mammalia > Rodentia > Dipodidae > Zapus > Zapus hudsonius. The sequence continues at coordinate 4,000 of PVHP010052595.1, forward strand.
GGAAAACTCGGACCAATTCTGGGTTCCTGGAGATAAATTTATTCCACAGTAATTCTTATAAATTTAAATAATCAAATAGGTCATATCAAACTTACAACCTTTTCATATTTCTAAAGCTTTAGAGAGCAGAAAATGGGTTGGAATTGAGTCAAAGCCCTTGGGGCTCAGTCTATGCCCCACCTGGCTCTGTAACTTGTATGCATATCATCCCTTCTCCCAGCAGAGGAATTCTTAAGAAAGTCTCCCCTTCAGGCTTAGTAAAGGACAGTAAAGGCAATGTCCAAATGTTGAATTCTTTCACCCATTTCAGTTCTGTTCTGAAAACAATCTCTGAAATTCAAGGCCAGCCTCTCAAAAGACGATTCCAAAGCTTGCCTCTATCTTCCCTAAACACTACATTGTCTACCCTTCCTCCTGTCCACAGGCCATCAAAACAATTTTCTAGGCCTCCCAATGCTCCTGTCTCCCATAAAATCAGATTCTTGAGCAACTGAAAGAATGGGAGGTTGACTTCCCTGGTGCCTGGGTAAAAACAAACAAACCTCCCTCCCATTCCCTAGATTCAAGGCATCAGTACCATGAACAATTGTGATCTCTCGGCCCCTGTAGAAATCTCCCAGAGTGACAGTCGAGCCCTGTTTGGAAGCTACCACTCGAACAGTCCTTCTGCTGTCTAAGCAATCCAAGTAGGGGTCCCATTCCAAGTTCCTTTTGCTGAGAGACTGGATCCGGGTAGATGACATGCCCAAGGACTCCCCCATGCGATCCTGGCAGTAGGACTTGAACTTCCACTGCACCACCACAGGCCGATGGGAAGATGTGGAGAAGTGGCAGCGAAGCACGGTGGGTTGGAAGAGCATGGCCACCTTCTTCTTATCGGGCACTGTGACTTGAAGGCCTTCAACCATGACTGCAAAAGAGAATGCGTATGTCCAAGCGGTATCCATTGTGTGGCCCTTACTTCCACCAGGTGATCACATCTGTCATCCTCTCATCCCCAACTTGTTTTCTTCTCACATCCTCTCCATTACAGAAAATGTTACCAATGTCCATCTGACCGCTTTGTCCAGAAACCTACCCTCACTCCCTGTATCCAGTCACTTCTAAGTACAGTGTACAGTCAATGTCAACTCTTAACACCGTTAATGTTTTCCTCTCCTCTTTTACCCTGATTTTATTTCTTTAATCTCTTCTCTGATCTCCTTGCATTCAACCTGCAACCATGCAGCACATTCTGCTTGCTGTAGTTCAGGTGATCGGCTCTTTCAGTCATTCATTAGGATACTCAGGATTAAAACCCAAGCTCCTTGGCGAAACATTCAAATACTCCGTCATTGAGCTCCTCACCAACAGTCTCACCTCTGAACCCCTTCAGCCTCACCTCTCCGAAGCACCACCAGGCTCAGGGAATAGCAAACAGTCTCCCCAAGTGGGACATGCTATTTCAAACCTCTTTGCACCTGATGGTCCCTGTTTCTGGAATGTTTTTCTTCACTTTCCTTAGAAAATTTGTTTCCATCTTTCAACCCCTAGTTCAAAGGCTTTCAGAAAGGCTTCTGCAACTAATCAGTTTGTTACTTCCTCCGTTGTGCCAGCAGTATACCCGGCATTCTCATCTATACATTATTATGAAAATTCCAGAGTGTTTGTTCTCATGCCTTTTCAGGTAAACGAAGCACTTTATCTTGCTGCCCTGGTTTATGGAGCCCATAGGTGCTTATCAAATATTTGATAAGTAATGACAAATGAAGCCAGGAAGTTCGAATTCAAGAGGAGGTGACTACCAGCTGGTGACCAAGCAAAGGGGAAGAGATAAAGGGGAAAAGAAGTCTGTGAGAAATGAAGGATTTCAGATCAAAAGCGGCAGACTAAACTCAAAGCCTTTGAAGAATAATCAAAAGAAGAAAAGAAACTCTAAAAATCAAGTAAGTTTAAGTGGTAAAAAGATCCAACCTAAAGGTTGGTGATCAAGAAAAAGAGGGAAATTGAGTGAATGAAAGACCAAGGGAGTATGAGAGACCAAGGGCCAAAGGGCCTGTGTGAACTCAATGGTAAGATCTAGAACTTCTAAGTAATGAGAACTTCCTCAATTGAATGGGAGAGTTAAGAGGTTTTGGTTTAGAAATTTCTGATAGAAGTAGAAATCTAGTGATGATGAGAGGCAGAGAGACGGAATATGAAGATGTAATGAAGAAGTTCCAACTGAATGCAGGAGTCTGCCAGATCAACTTCACTTGGGATGGAGGATTTTGCCCTAGAACTATGATGTGAGCTTAAGACAGGCAAGAAAGGATGCCTTCTCGTTGGATGACTCCTGTCTTAGGTCTGCAACGACATCGAGCAAAACACTCCCCCTCACAGTTCAAACACACATCTCCATACTGAAGCATCCTTGCTAAGGTATCATATTTGTACTTTTGTCTCCTGATTTCCAGACCAGTTCTCTCCTCAGTGAATGGCACAGTTCTATGGAACTTGAAGTGAAAACAACAGACTGTTTGGGAGGGTTTTGGATCTACCACGTGCTGGACAGTTCCTTACAAATAAAGGAATAGGTGAGCAAGCCTGACTGCTTATTTTGATGTGTGTGTGTGTGTTTGTGTGTGTGTGTGTGTGTGTGTTATGTGGTGTGCATGTGGTGTATACACGTGTGTTCACAGATACATGTGCATATGTGTGGAGACTAGGGGAAGACTCCAGGTATCCTCCACTATTGCTTCCTACCATATTTTCCCCACCAGAGTCTCTCCCTGAACCCAGAGCTCTCTGTTTTTCAGTTAGGATGAATGGCTTTCCAGGGAGCTCTGACAATCCTCCTGTCTCTGCTCCCCTCAGCCCTGAAGTTACAGGCATGTGCGACCATGCCCAGCTATTTATGTGAGGCCTGGGAATCAAGTCCAGGGCATCACGCATATGCAGCAAATGCTCTCTCCCACTAAGCCATCTCTGCAGCCCCTGGATAAACTATTTATACAAGCATTTCCAGGACTAGCACTACGCAGAGGCAAGTGGTGAGTCACAGACAGCGTAGTATAGTAAAAAAGCACTGGCACCAAACAGGCAGGGCTTTGACTATCATCTGGCAACATACTAGAGGCAAGGCCTTAAAGAGGTCTATTTAGCAATCACAGACTCATTCTCTGTGTATCATAATGCTTTCTCTGAGGGCAGCTACCACAACATCATCTCACTGGGAATCCTCGGATAACAGATTTGGTACAGAGCCCTGGACAGGTAAAGAATAGATCTGAAATTGTGGTCCTCCCTCATCTTTCCTGCCTTTGACCTTACTTCCTATTCCAAAGCTCCAAGTTCCAATGAGCATCCCCCCACCAGGTTAATAATAGCCACAGTATGTAGATCAGCCCCAACAAAGGGCAAATAATTCCATCTAGAAACTCAGTTCCCATGCTTCCCTTCACCATCCCCAAGTGTTGACATGGCTAATTCATTCTCCCTGACTTCCATAGCTGGGTTAGGAAAGTAAATTTCTTCATAGTGTCTCCTTAAATTATATTGCATTAACTTTGTGCTTATTTTTAGACTTATAATTCCTCAAATCCTTATCCATATCCCAATTATTCAGATGACAACAATGTAACAAAGAGGTGAAGTGAGTTCAATTAGCTGTGTTTGAGGTGGGATCCCTGGACACAAGCACTATTCCCAGAACACACAGTGAACTTGACCATACAGGACCCCAGCTAAGGCTCTACTTGGGAAATCCCAGTTCCTACCCTTCCTATAATACATAAAATCAGCAAGAGAGAAAAGTGCTACACAAAAGTGTTCTTGGGCTGAAAAGATGGCCTGGAGGTTGAGGCACTTGCCTGTAAAGCCTAACAACCTGGGTTCGATTCCCCATTGCCCACGTAAAGCCAAATGCACAACGTGGTGAATGCATAGCTCGTTTCCAGCGGCTGACAGGCACATCCATTCTCTCTGTCTGTCTTTCTTCTCTCTTATGTGTCTCTGCTTGCAAATAAATAAATTAAAATTTAAAAAGTGTTCTTTAAGTTTAGCATTTTATTTACTCATTTATTTATTTTTTGAAAGAATTAAGTTTTGGGTTTTTTACATTAGGTGATTACTTAGAATAACCTCCTTAGCTCTGTTTTCTGTTAATGAGATTAGCTATTTGAGCAAACAAGTCATTGAACTCTCCTAAACAATTATTAATAAAGGTTAATCAATCCTCAGCTTCTTCTAGGACAGACTCATACTCCAAAAAAAAAAAAAGAATGCATGCTCAGAAACATCTGCCTTTCTCTGTGTGTGTTTGTGTGTGTGTGTGTGTGTGTGTGTGTGTGTGTGTGTGTATCCATGATCGTATATGTATGTGCTCATGTGTATGTAGGGGAGAGTCTGCATGCACACAACAGGTGTCTTCCTCAACTACTTTCCATCTTAATTTTTGAGGCAGAGTCTCTCATGAACCTGGAGCTCATGATTTCAGATTTGGTTAAGATCGTCCAGTCAGCAAGTCCCTGGGGTTCCCTTGTCTCTCCCTCCCCAGATCTGGAATTACAGGTGTGCACTACCATGCCTGGCTTTTATGTGGGTGCTGGGCATCCAAGCTCATGTCTTCATGTATGCACAGCAAACACTTTACTGACTGAGACATCTCTCCAACCCAACATTAACATTTTTGTATCATGATAGTTAAAGGCATGGATTTTAGAGTCAATCCTCAATTAGAATCCAGGCTCTACCACTTTCTAGCCAAATGACCTAAAGCAAATTACTTAACTCGTGATTTTCAGTCTCCTCATGAGTAAAATCAGAATAACAGAAGCAGCCTTATGGAGTTGTGTGACATCTTATCCTAAATACCTAAGAGAATAGCACTCAAGACATGCAATTGCTGCTGTTGTTGCTGCGACTGTCAAGACCAGTCTGTTGACTTCTGAGGAGTTTGGACCCAGAGCTGGGCAAGTGCAGTTATCCAGGTATGAGACTGTGAGACGCTGAGTGTGGACAGGGCAGAATGATAAGAAACTCACAAGAATGCTAGAATGGATTGTTGCCAGTTCCACAGTGACAGTACCTGGGTTAGCTTATCACTTGTGCACTTATTGGAAGTCAGAATAGAGAGCAGCCGTGCGTGTGTGTGTGTGTGTGTGTGTGTGTGTGTACATGTGTGGATGCATTCACACTGCTTAGGAATAGCTACATTCCAAGGCAATGGGATTCTGTGCTAAGGATCAACCTGGATAGTTGAAGACAAAACCAGGAGTTCCAAGTAAGTGTCAATTTACAAGATTTTTGAGGACCACAATAATGAAGATTTAAAGCTTAAAACAGCAATCCCTGCCTCAATTTCACGTTTGCAATTATAAGATGAGTACCACCTAACTCCCAAGGCTGCCCTGATCACACTCATCAGGAGCCCTGTTACCACCAGAGGATGGGGCCTAGAATTGCTCCTGTGACTCTAACCCTAAATCCTGGGTGAGATATTATATTCCTTGTTCCCCTGGGTCCACATATACAGAGACTATTTCTACTGTGTTTTACTAATTTGAAACCTAGTTGCTTTGTTTAGAGTAAAGCCTGTCCCAAAGGGTAGCTTGCTTTTATGGACTCTGATACTCTTCTCCTAGGGGTTTGGTATAGCTATACCCCTCATGTGTGGTTGATCCAAATCTCAAACTCTAATACTGTTGTCTACCCAACTTCAAAAAACATCTCTCATGGGATCTCTCCATCCCATAGATCAATCTCTTCAGATATGGGAGCTAGCTGGGGTATGGTGAGGACTGCTATTACTCCATGGATGCTAGGGATTCACTTGGGAGCACCCTCCTTCTGGCCCTTTTCCCAAAAGATCTCCCACTGGACTAGGTTAGTGTACTCTGCTGAGGTACTACCTCTTAAGATTTTTTTTTGTATTCTACCCCTTGCCAGATGCTTAAAACCTAATATTTTTATGCTAGAATCTGTTAGTGTTCATAGCTTGAATAACAGCATAGGGACCATAACTATAACTGTAAATGCCGGGTCAATTCAATAAAGTTATTAAACCTCTTTGTTGTATTGGACTATGCATTGATCTAAGAAATCGTATTCATTCCCAGTGTTCCATTAACAGTTTTCCCTCAAACTCTCAACTTTTAGGTCCTTGTCTGCATACTAAACAAATACTTCAAATTAAGTATGTATAGGGCCAAGGGGATGGTTCATTGGTAAGTGTACTTACTGTACAAGCATGAGGACCTGAATTCAATCTATAACACCCTTGTAAAAAGCCACACATGGCCACTCATACTCTAACCCCAATGCTGAGGGGGGCCTAAACAGACAGGAGGTTCACTGGGGAACTGTTGTCAGCTAATCAAAATGAAAAATATTTTAATTTCCAGGTTTTGTGAGAGACCCTGTCTCAAAGGCAGAAGAGTGATAAGGAGGTCATCTGGCATCCTCTGGCCTCAGGACACATGCACCAGGGCTTGTACATGTGGGCATACACATACCACAGATCATACATCAAAAACATTTTTAAAGGTTTAAACCCCATTACCATCTCCCCTTTTCTCCCTCCAATTCTTGCTTATAATCTCAAACTTCCTCTAACACAAGCTCTTGTCAGTATCCCATAGACTGTATTTGCCCCATGCCACAGTTTAAATCTGAAATGTCTTCCACAGGCTCCTGTGTCTTCATCTGGTCAGCTGATGGCACTAACTTAGAAGGTGCTGGAAACTTTGGGACACAGGGCCCAGCTGGGGCAGGTTCTTTAGGGTATGTTGTCCTTGCCCGTACCCCGTCTTGCTCTCAGCCTCCTGGTCTATTGTGATTTGAGCAGCTTCCTGTCCAATGCCCATGCCTCTATGAGCTGAGCTGCTCTGCCATGCTTTCCTCGCCATGATGGACTGAAATCATTAGCCAAAATAAATCTTTCCTATCCTCATTTAAGTTCTTTCTTTCAGGTATTGTGGACACAGTGAGGCAAAAAAGTAACTAACACACCCAAGGTAGAAACCACAGCCAGGATGATTTCTTCTCTGCTCTAAACCACATTCA